>JAASAO010000252.1:0-43702 GCA_017311375.1 Mytilus coruscus
TCTCCAGTTTAAACTATCGGTAGAAAGTATTAGTTTTGTTGATTAGTGTATTATTGTTTATCTCATGAAATGTATGGGAATGTACGAATAACACGTGTCTTCAGAGAACAAAGGAATTCACGTGATACCTCGATATAAGAGCTGTGCTCTAGTAGAAAAACATTCAATGTTTTATTACATTTATATCTTTGTTATAAGATAAGTTTTATATATTTTATACGACCGCAAAAAATTTTTTGTGGTCGTATATTGGTATGACGTTGGCGTCGTCGTCGTCGTCGTCGTCGTCCGGCGTCGTCGTCGTCGTCCGGCGTCGTCGTCGTCGTCCGAAGACACATTGGTTTTCGCACTCTAACTTTAGTTTAAGTAAATGGATCTCTAGGAAATTTTACCATAAGGTTCAATACCACAAAAGGAAGGTTGGGATTGATTTTGGGGGTTTTGGTACCAACAGTTAAGGAATTAGGGGCCAAAAAGGGGCCAAAAATAAGCATTTTTGTAACTTCCAGACAATAACTTGTGTGTAAGTGTATGGATCTCTCTGACATTGTACCACAAGGTTCCATATCACAAAGGGAATGCTGGGATTGATTTTGGGGGTAATTGCCTCAAAATTTTAGGAATTAGGGGCCAAAAAAGGGGAAAAAAATAAGCATTTTTCTAGTTTCAGGACAATAACTTGTGTGTAAGTGTATGGATCTTTCTGAAATTGTACTACAAGGTTCCATATCACAAAGGAAAGCTGGAATTGAGTTTGGGGTAATTGCCTAAACGTTTAGGAATTAGGGGCCAAGGGGCCAAAAATAAGCATTTTCTAGTTTCCAGACAATAACTTGTGTTTAAGTGTATGGATCTCTCTGAAATTGTACTGCAAGGTACCATACCTCATTGAAGGCTGGGATTGAGTTTGGGGTGATGAATCATAAGGGGTTCAAAAATTGGGGGATTTTTTCCCCTTTTCTTCCTTTTCTTCCTTTTTTTTCTTTAAAATTTTCCATTTTAAGTTGGTTATTTCTGATTTATATTTAAAAGCAAATAATAATGATATGGCAGGAGATACACACCAAACAGGATGTGTAAATTATTATATAATAAGTATTGTGCAATAGCAAGAAATTTTCAATTGCACAGTATTGCGCAATAGCAAGAAATCTTCAATTGCACAGTATTGCGCAATAGCAAGAAATATCCAATAGCACAATATTGCACAATAGGAAGAAATTGTCAGTTGTACAGTATTGCACAATAGCAAGAAATATTCAATTGCACAGTATTGCGCAATTGCAAGAAATATTTAATTGCACAGTATTGTGCAAAAGAAGATACTTTGTATAAATTGCTTATTTCTTGACCAATTTCAATGGGGTTTTATTCTTGAATTCTTGGGGTTCTTTAATATGCTGAATCTAACCGTGTATTAAGTTTTTGGATTTTGGGCCCCGTTTTAAATTGGTCCACATTGAGGTCCAAAGGGTCCAAAATTAAACTTTGTTTGATTTCATCAAAATTGAATTATTGGGGTTCTTTGATATGCCGAATCTAACCGTGTATTTAGATTCTTAATTTTGGTCCCGTTTTCAAATTGGTCTACATTAAGGTCCAAAGGGTCCAAAATTAAACTTAGTTTGATTTTAACAAAATTGAATTCTTAGAGTTCTTTGATATGCTGAATCTAATCATGTATTTAGATTTTGATTATGGGCCCAGTTTTCAAGTTGGTCCAAATTGGGGTCCAAAATTAAACTTTGTTTGATTTCAACAAAATTGAATATATGGGGTTCTTTGATATGCTGAATCTTACCATGTAATTAGATTCTTAATTTTGGTCCTGTTTTCAAATTGGTCTACATTAAGGTCCAAAGGGTCCAAAATTAAACTTAATTTGATTTTAACAAAATTGAATTCTTAAGGTTTTTGATATGCTGAATCTAAACATGTCTTTAAATTTTTGATTATGGGCCCAGTTTTCAAGTTGGTCCAAATTGGGGTCCAAAATTAAACTTTGTTTGATTTCAACAAAAATTGAATATATTGGGTTCTTTGATATGCTGAATCTAACCATGTATTTAGATTTTTGATTTTTGGGCCCCATTATCAACTTTGTCCACATTGAGGTCAAAAGGGTCCAAAATTAAACTTTGTTTGATTTCAACAAAAATTGAATATATGGGGTTCTTTGATATGCTGAATCTAACCGTGTATTTAGATTCTTAATTTTTGGTCCCGTTTTCAAATTGGTATACATTAAGGTCCAAAGGGTCCAAAATTAAACTTAGTTTGATTTTAACAAAATTGAATTCTTAGGGTTCTTTGATATGCTGAATCTAATCATGTATTTAGATTTTTGATTATGGGCCCAGTTTTCAAGTTGGTCCAAATTGGGGTCCAAAATTAAACTTTGTTTGATTTCAACAAAAATTGAATATATGGGGTTCTTTGATATGCTGAATCTAACCATGTATTTAGATTCTTAATTTTTGGTCCTGTTTTCAAATTGGTCTACATTAAGGTCCAAAGGGTCCAAAATTAAACTTAATTTGATTTTAACAAAATTGAATTCTTAGGGTTCTTTGATATGCTGAGTCTAAACATGTCTTTAAATTTTGATTATGGGCCCAGTTTTCAAGTTGGTCCAAATCGGGGTCCAAAATTAAACTTTGTTTGATTTCAACAAAATTGAATATATGGGGTTCTTTGATATGCTGAATCTAACCATGTATTTAGATTTTTGATTTTGGGCCCCGTTATCAACTTTGTCCACATTGAGGTCAAAAGGGTCCAAAATTAAACTTTGTTTGATTTCAACAAAATTGAATATATGGGGTTCTTTGATATGCTGAATCTAACCATGTATTTAGATTTTCGATTTTGGGCCCCGTTATCAACTTTGTCCACATTGAGGTCAAAAGGGTCCAAAATTAAACTTTGTTTGATTTCATCAAAATTGAACTCTTAGGGTTCTTTGATATGCTGAATCTAACGATGTATTTAGATTTTGGATATTGGACCATAATAGGTGAATGTCCAATTTAAAATTTTAAGTTCTTAGACCACATTCATTCTGTGTCAGAAACCTATGCTGTGTCAAATAGTCAATCACAATCCAAATTCAGAGCTGTATCAAGCTTGAATGTTGTGTCCATACTTGCCCCAACTGTTCAGGGTTCGACCTCTGCGGTCGTATCAAGCTGCGCCCTGCGGAGCATTTTATTTATGTAGCCCTATACCCGTTTAGTAGTTATCATTTTGTATTATTTTCTTATCTCATTCTTCCTTTATTGACCCTCAAGTTCATTACGAATTGGTATCAATGAAGAGTTTCCAAGATAAAATAGATTACCGTAAATGTTCTAATGTACGTTGATTAATTGATTAATTTAACTGATTACATCTTTGTTTGTTTTTATTGATTTAATAATGATTTTCACTATTATTTTAAACATATATCTTTTAAAGCGTTAAGTATTTACAATTCTCCAGTTTAAACTATCGGTAGAAAGTATTAGTTTTGTTGATTAGTGTATTATTGTTTATCTCATGAAATGTATGGAATGTACGAATAACACGTGTCTTCAGAGAACAAAGGAATTCACGTGATACCTCGATATAAGAGCTGTGCTCTAGTAGAAATAAAATCATCTTTGACTTAAGGAAATACATATATTGTTTTATGAAAAGAAAGATTAGTTAATTAAATAAATGTCATGACAAGTTATTTAAATTAATTAATGAAGTTCGTTCAATGCGTAAAAGTATTTTAAGACCCATTGAAGTGAATACTTCAGTTCAATTGACTCCTAGATATAACAGAGTTTAAGAAATGTTTAAGTAAATTATTTATCAGGTACAATCATATGGTTATTAATTATGTCAGATATTATGTTATTTGTAAAACCTATGAACAGTATGTTAATTCTTGATCATTATATTGCTGATAAGCCGACATACCACATGTAAAATAAATATTATGAAAATGTATTTATAATTCTTTATTCTTTCCCAGGTACCAACTAGACCCGGGTAACATTTTCTGGGGGCTCGTCCGGGGGATGTTGGCTGCAAATATGACAACAACACGGACGTTGGCTGCAAATATGACAACAAAGTGAAAGATCAAACAAAAGTCAAGCATGGTTAAAGAAACAGAGAAGGAGGAGGAATTTAGATTGGAGGTTACAGGAAAGATTTACATTCAACCGTTGGTTGTTTTGAAGACCCTAATTACCGAACTAGAAATACCTGCCGAGGACGTTTCTCAATTAACCAAGGTAAAGGCAATAAAGTTGATCACACAGTTTTTGAAAGATAAGCAGAAAGATGAAGATAAAGGCACCACGACCCTATTACAAATAAATGATCTTATCGGGAGTAAAACACCAACTGAAATACTGGTAGCTGAAGGAATAGAAGAAACAGCTAAAGACGAGGAACAAGAAGTTGATGATCCCGAAATATCATTTAAAAGAAAAATAACGATGAAATAACACCATTTTTAAGGATAAATGCTCATTATGGAGAAAAGATTTCAAGATTTCTGGACAAATTGGCGACTCAAAATCTTGCATTTCATTGACTAGTTTATTTCGTCAAATAGAGGCAGGAACGGAAAAGGATACGATGACAGAGAAATAATCCGAGTTGTAATACGGTCCATCACTGCAGGGTCTAGTTTACGTAATTACTTAGAGGAAGGAGTAACTTGACTCTATCAACTTTGAGGGAATACTTAGAGCGCATTATCGCGAAAAGACAGCGACAGAGTTATAAACAGAATTCTGCAATTTATCACAATCGCAAAAGAAAATCCGCAAGAGTTTCTACTTCGGGATCTTGATATAAGACAGAGATGTACCAACCGGACCCGGGTAACACTTGAACTTTGATAAAAAAAAGTGATAAAATCATTATACAAATGATATTTAATGTCTATCTCTGACAACAACAAAGTAAATAAAATAACATATATATGTTCTCTTTTTTAAATTGAACTAACATAACGAAATAGTCAATGATTGTTCCCATGTAGAATACACATGATTGTCAAACAAGCTTAAAATGATGTTCTAAATAACAAAAAAAATCTGAATTTGCAAACATCATGTCTTATTTTTCTTTTGATAGAACTGAAAGTATGCAGCATTTAATCATTGGCAAATCAAAACAATTATCCAAACAAGAATTACGCTTTTTCGTCATTCAAAAACATTTACAACGAACATAGTTATGAGTTCAAATGTCCAAAGTTTATAAAATACAATTATGAAGATGACAAATAGAAAGTAAAATTGAAAGTCATCCTGGGTCTACTTTTTTGCTTGTTCCATTTCAACATCTTCAACCGTTGGTGCACGGATTGTAAGATTCCTTCTTCATCTCTGAAGCATTCGATGTTCTTTCCATCCACAGACCGTGGAACTGTCATCTGACGCCAGAACGACTCACGAACTTCATGACCATCTTCAGACCTCTTTCGTTCACCGTGTGCTGTCAACATTCCATCTTTGCAAGATACTTTTACCTCCTCTGGGCGAAAATTTTCGACATTAAATTTCATCAAATTACTGTGGTTGTCACTGGCCACCAAGGAACGACCTTCTTGTGGTACAACTTGGAGTTGCTTCTCCTCTGAAAGACGATACGGGGCTTCTAACATCATAGTTCCATCCGATTTCATGAAGCTGTGAATTTTTTCAGCATCAACATTCTCTGGAATCTGGACTGTCCTTGTTCGCTCGACAGTATCTCCCCATTCATCATTACCATCTGTGTACTTAGCATTAATAATTACTTTCCTGAAACATAGAAAATACTCTGAAACGTGCATAACAATTTTAGCGCTCACAAACAAATGCCCTGGCCTGCATTGCTGTCATATTTAAAGAATAACCACGATGCGGATAGATTTCTTCAAATTAATGTGCACACTCTGACATGTCGACGATATTGCGATAGCACTTTAGATTGGACACGCACGAACGTTTAAATCGCCCACACGCTATCGTTTCCTTCTAGTTTATGACTTTTCAGATTTTAATTGAAATAAGAAAGATGACATGTGACAATAGTTGAGTACTTGCAAGGACCATCCCCTCCCCACCCCGTTTTTGACTGGGTTTATGTTGTTCTAGTTTGGTACCCGTCCGGTATTTTACAAATTTGACAATTTTCCACAACCTTCAATGGCGGTTTCCCTCAAATATCAATAGGTTAAGATTGACGTTAAAATAGGCTTACATGCAATTTTGAAAGATGTCTGATAATTGCCCCAAAATCACAATAGTAAATATTCAACACCGTCGCAAAAAACGAAAAACTTCAGGGTCGGAGTAAACATCTGAATTTCTCTTATTTTTAAAGGCTCCCCTTTCCAAAGACATGAACATTTCACCAATATTAAAATGCCACACTTGACTCCTAAATATCATCTTGAACCATTGAAATATACGCCATGAGTTTTGCGATTAATCATGTAAGGAAACAACAGTTAATCTTAATATTATCGGTGTTTTTATCATATGGAAAGGGTATTATATTAAAAAAAACCGCAAAAACTGAAAGACATCAAACCATTATTCCCTATTATTGTCGTTTTCATGTCCAACAAACACACAGAAGATGGCCATGACTCATATGAATAAAACATAAGTTTGAAGCCAAAAATATGACACAATAGTTATAGATATGACATCTGAATCAAGTATTAGACACTTCTGTTTTGATAATCAACTGATTTATAGAGTATTCGTCAAATCAGCTATAAGTTTTGCATGTTTAAAATACAGATTTGCTAAAATCTTAAAAATTTTGCTGATGCCCCAATCTGAAGTTTTGAAAATTCAATACCTCCCTCTCAACTCCCAAAATTTTCAAGCCCCTCCCCTCTTCAGGTTACCAATGACCAGTCCCTAAACTTGATAAAAATCTAAATCAAAATAGATTAAAATAGGAATGGCCATTGGCACTTGTCTCTGTAAAAATATACTTCTATATTTTTCCTGCTCGTGTTATGGATAATGATGCCCTCGACGACATGGTATATGATCATCACAGACGAAAAATAAAACTTACCACCCTCTACTTTCACTTTGACATGTTGTTCGTCGAAGTCTCCAAGCTTCACGCTGTAGGTCCACTTTCTATCCGCAAGTGAATTATCAGGTCTGCGTCTTCTCTGCAACATGGGCGGCCATATCCCCAGCTTACGGGCATGGGGTTCCAGTCATCCATGAAGTGGAACAAGTCATCGAAATCATTCTGCCTTTGATTGTAGCGGTTCCAAAGCACTGGGATAAAAGACATGATTTTGATTTTTGTCTTGTAGCTGGTAGTGTAGAACTGATACTATAGTATGTCCGTTTCCTTTTGATACCATACTGTCTCTCCGGCTTTTATATATAGTGTGAAAGCTTGATACTGCAAGTTCTAGAAATTAAACGACGGAAAAATACCGGTTGCTAAATATAAACAACGTAAATAACTTATTCAGGTTCAAGGTTAATACTAGTACGATCTAGAATGTTATTTTTAGAAGTCAATATTGGATCATATTGATCATGCTATTCAATTGTATTCTATTGTATTCTTTTCATATACAATAATACATCCAGCAGACTTTATAATAAAATAAATAAAAATAACTTGTTCATTTTGTGGGAAGTTATCGAAGAGAAAGTAGGGAGGGTGGTAAA
This sequence comes from Mytilus coruscus, assembly GCA_017311375.1. Lineage (NCBI taxonomy): Eukaryota > Metazoa > Mollusca > Bivalvia > Mytilida > Mytilidae > Mytilus > Mytilus coruscus. The sequence goes on from JAASAO010000252.1 coordinate 7,689, forward strand.
GGGCTATTTTCGTGCAACGTGTTTTGCCATTTTTATTTCACGTGCATCCGTGAAAAAGGTTCGTTATTCACCGTGTTTCGTGAAATCGGTAAAAGATCAACGTGCAAGAAATTTTTAATTGTTCGTTCATCGTGAAAATTGCAATTTTATTTATTTCGCGTTCTTCTGTGCAGATACCCCCTTTACGCCCCTCAGTAGGTATTCACGGGAACACACCGTGCAGTCATTTTTGGGTGGCATGTTTTTTGTTTTTTTTGGGGGGCATTTTTGTTCTTTTTTTTATACATTTTAACAAACAAAAACTTATTAATTAATTAACATATGTTATCATTTTCTAAAGACACAAGTTATTTTGGCAAGACTTCTAGTTGAAACCCTTTCATGTATGACTATGTTTATTCGTCAACAAAGGAAGTCTTACGCTATTTTTCACTCCTTATTAATTAACAAACTATTTTTCTTCAAAAAAGAATCTGACTGGCAGTGACAATTTATACACATTTATTATACATAAAAAAACCATCAACGTACAAAATTGGGATGTATTTTTAAAAGACGGGGTATATTTTATTTCACTTATGAAATTTAGAACTTATATGTTCCGCTAGGCGAGCAATCAGATAGGTACCCAAAACTCAATATTATTATAGGAAAATGTAATTTAAATGTTTGATTTTTTTTAAGATGAAGCTGTTTATCTGTATTTCCTGAGATTCTACATACATATAGATATCTTGTCTGTATACCAGCTTTGATTATTTGGAATATCTACTAATTTTCACTTCTTCGTACTACATTTGTATTAACATCAAGATTATTCTCCTTTAATCTGTACAGGAAGTTTTATTGTTGATATTTACCCTTATGTATCTAGTGTTAAATTAGGTATTTATATGACAGACCTTTCTTGGTATTCCTAATTATTGGAAGATTTTATATAGACAGAAAAGTATACCTAAAACGACAAAGTTATTTTCATTTACCTGTATATATTATGAAAACCGGTTTTTCAAAAGTGATTATTTTCTAAGGGTTTAATATTTCGCGGTAGTGTTTTGCCATGGCTTTATTTGGACTTGTTTGTTTGCTTTTTGGCCTTGAATGTTTGTCCCTAATATTTTATTAACTATGTATTTACTTTCAGGTATCACAGATCGAATTTATTCGTTCATAGTGTGTTAATTTACGTTTTGATTGAGTTAAGCCTTCCAATTGATGTTTTATCGTGTGTTTTCTATGTTGTGATGTTATACTATTGTTTCAGAAAAGGGAGAAGGTTTGGTACCATTAAAACGTTTAATCCCGCTGCAAATGTTTGCACCTGTCCTAAGTCAGGAATCTGATGTACAATAGTTGTCGTTTGTTTATGTAATTTATACGTGTTTCTCGTTTCTCGTTTTTATATATACTAGACCGTTGGTTTTACCGTTTGAATGGTTTTACACTAGTACTTTTGGGGCCCTTTATAGCTTGTTGTTCGGTGTGAGCCAAGGCTCCGTGTTGAAGGCCGTACATTGACCTATAATGGTTTACTTTATAAATTGTTATTTGGATGGAGAGTTGTCTCATTGGCACTCACACCACATCTTCCTATATCTATAAATTATATAATGAAAATGCATAATGGTCATTTTTAATTCGGATCGACACAAACAAACTTCATTAAAAGGTCACTTTAATTATAGGATGAATTTATTGAATCTATTGAATAATGACTTTTTAACATGTCAACTAGAACGTTAAAACTCCGGCTCAGCGTGTCGGTCTAGTATAAAGCAGTGCTCATATGCGTATCACTTTAACATCATCAAGTCCTAATATGCATGTAATATTTGACACTGGACGCTAAACACCAAACGAACATGATCATCTTGAATTAAAAACAGCAAACATATTTATGCAAAGTTTGACTATAATCAATGAAAACAACACGTTATAAATTTCATGCGTCCGGAACGATTTTCTGGATTTACATTCATCAGGATTTACCTTCGTCAGGAACGCTCAATGCCAAATATTTGAAAGCTAAGGATGAGTAAGAATCGAAGAGCTATACGACCAAAAGGACCAAAAAAAATAGCTAAATCCATCTAAGGTCAGCTTTGCCTGAGGGAGCTGAAACCTTAGTTCTAAATAATTTCAAAATTTATAAACGGACAATTTTAGAAAGGTATGTTATAAATCATGTCAGTACCGAAGTACTGGCTACTGAGCTAGCTAGCTGATGATACCCCGGGGACTGACAGTCCACCAGCAGAGGTATCGATCCAGTGCTGTTAACAATGAAAACAACACGTTATAATTTTCATGCGTACAAAACGCTTTTCTGGATTTACCTTCATCAGGAACGCTCAAAGCCGAATATTTGAAAGCCAAAGATGTGTAAGAACCGAAACAATTGAAGAGCTATACGACCAAAAAGGACCTAAAAGGATACTGAATATGAACAAAAGGAGAGGTGGGTATGCGTTAATGGAAAACAACCCAAAAATCAAACGACATCTAGGAGTCAACTCAAAACTTGCACAAAAGTGTCAACAATTTACAATATTACACATACCTTTTATATGCATATGTGTAAACGTTAGTAGAACTGCCAGATGTGTATAGGTCATAGGACTGGCAGTGTGCAAAGGTTGATCTGACTGGCAGATGTGCAAAGGTTGATAGGATTGCTTTGTGCAAAGGTTGATAGGACTAGTAGATGTGCAAAGGTTGATACTGAGGAACTGACAGATGCGTGCAAGTGCAAAGGTTGATAGAAATGACAGATGTGCAAAGGTTGATATGACTTACAGATGTGCAAAGGTTGATGTGACTAACAGATGTGCAAAAGTTGATAGGAATAGTAGATGTGCAAAGGTTGACAAGACTGACAGACGTGCAAAGTTGATCTGACTGGCAGATGTGCAAAGGTTGATAGGATTGCTTTTGTGCAAAGGTTAATAGGACTGGTAGATGTGCAAAGGTTGATACTGAGGACTGACAAATGCATGCAAGTGCAAAGGTTGATAGAAATGACAGATGTGCAAAGGTTGATATGACTTACAGATGTGCAAAGAAAGGTTGATGTGATTAACAGATGTGCAAAAGTTGATAGGACTGGTAGATGTGCAAGGTTGACAGGACTGACAGATGTGCAAAGGTTGATAGGACTGACAGATGTGCAAAGGTTGATTGGACTGACAGATGTGTAAAGGTTGATAGAACTGACGGATGTGCAAAGGTTGATAGGACTGACAGATGTGTAAAGGTTGATAGAACTGGCAGATGTACAAAGGTTGATAGGACTGACAGATGTGCAAAAGATGATAGGACTGACAGATGTGTAAAGGTTGATCGGACTGACAGATGTGCAAGGTTGATAGCACTGATAGATGAGAAAAGATTGATTAGACAGTGCTTCGTTATTTGCGTGTTTTCAGTTATCGCCAAAAAATCAGTTATGTATAAACGTACTTTAAACTACTATAAAAAACTTATCATTAACTTTTGTAATAATACATATGAAAATAGTGAAATTAACTATTTTGGAGTGTAAAAATCTTTGGATGTTTTAAATAAATTACGTACTTTTGGTGGTCCTTTTGATTCTGTTGACAGTTTTGATTTTCAACTCTTAATACTACACTTCCACACAATCCTATCAAGCAAAAGTGGTCCTATTTGATTAAATGGACATTGGTAAATCTGAATGCAAATATATTTGCTGCAACTCATTTAAAGCCTTCTTCTCTAATGAGAAAGATAAATATGTTGGATATACTTACTGGAGATGTGATTAGATGATTGAAGCTGTTAATTTTCTCCTTGATAATTTTCATATACGTTTCGGCAATAAAGTTTATCAACAGGTTGTAGGTATTCCTTTGGGCACCAATTGTGCCCCTTTAATAGGAGACTTGTTCTTGTACTGTTATGAATCACAGTTAATGACCAAACTCAGTGAAGACCCTCTAAATTGCATTTAATTGATAAATTCAACAACACTTTCCGTTATCTTGATGATAATTTTTCTTGTTTTATTTTAAAGTCATCCAAACCCACCCAAGCAGAAAGTATTGATCTATTTTCGATATTTGTACGCTCAAATGCACTCGTAATTTTAAAGTATTTGTTTTGCTTTCCATACTTATACGCTTATATGCATTGATAATTTTCTTGAAATAATCATAGATTATATATTGTTGACACTGTTTTTATTTATATTTATGTTTTATATGATTACGGGATATTTTCTGGTGTTTCACCTCTTATTTTTTACGTGGCGAGGATCTTCAGCGGCCTCCACGTTTCACAGATTGTAATAGATTATGGACCATACACCGGATATTTAATACGTTGCAAAATATTATTCAGTTACAAGAAATGATCTGTAACAAGTTTATTTATTTGTACTTGATTAAGGTTTATAACTTTCAGTGTCTTAAACGTTTACAAGCTATTCTATTATTTTCCTTAACCCTGATTCTCATTGGTTGTTTCCAACAGTCAGATATCAATGTTTTATGATAGATCGTTCCAATTGCTTCACTGTTTGACAGAATTTAGTAACACGCCTTTTTTCTATTTCTAACCTGTGGTGAACTCTTTGCCTCGTTTCAGGCTTCATCTATGTCATCATTTCTATTATGTTTGTATACAAGTTTGTGTATCTTTATTGTTTTGATGTGCGTATTACTCGTATTTCTTATATAAAGTTTTAGATACATTTTCATGATTTATCACGCCTTGTTAACTTTTCTAGTAAATTTTGTGTCTTTTATACGCTATGACTGGTTTCCTTCTTAAAATGATTGAGAGTTCAGGGTCATTTCTATCAAATTCAGTGTTTTATAATTGATCTTTTAACTGTTTCACTGCTGGGTTATATTTAGTGATAAAGATGGTCGTTTTAACATCTGGTTTTCAGTGTTAGTCAATAAATCATTTCGTTCTAAGTTTGAGGTAGATATAATCGCTTCATCGATTTCTGTTTGTTTATAATTTCTCTGTAATAATTTTCTCTAAATGAATTTATAATCTTGGTACGTTCATATATATCGTTTGTGTTTCTTATATTACGGATAATCTCTCCTTTAATGAAGCCTTTGAATACGTTTTAGGATGACAACTGTTTCTATCTAAGTATTGAAAAGTTTCTGTTGGTTTTCTGAAAGTCTTAAGATCTAGGATCCCAGAGTCCAAAAATCTTTTGCCTTTATATACTTCAGTATCTAAAAATATAATTCTTTCCGACGATATTTCGTAGGTGAACTTTAGATATTTGTGTGCCTTGTTTGCCATTATGAAAAGTTCTTGGAGTTCGTTTTTATTACCGTTAAATAAGATGAATCCATCATCTCTATATCTACCGCAGAAAGCTATTTTGTCTCTATGTGAATACTTTGATAATATATGCTCTAAAATTTCGAACATTCTTATGTCAGCTAATTCTGCTGATGCAGCGCCTCCCATTGGGACACCTGTTCTCTGTCTGTATGTTTTACTGTTAAATGTGAATTCATTATTCTTCAATATGATTTCAAGAGATTTTATTATATCTTCAATGGGAGGGATTTGAAACGGATAATTATTGCATATTAAATTCTTTGTTACTCTTTTGACAGCTTCAATTATCTCAGAATATTCTAAGTTTGTATACATGTTGCTTGCATCAAATGTAGCTAATAAAATATTGTTGTTTAGGTTTAGATTCTCAAGTTTCTGAATAAAGTCTTTGGTATCTTTGATATATGTATTCTGACTTTGCACTAATGGTAACAAAATACGATCGATAAAATGTGATAGATTATGGAAAGGTGTACCACATAAAGATACTATAGGTCTGCCTAAGAACCCATATTCAATGATTTTTGCCGGATTGTTTTCTATTTCAAGTAAGATTTCTGGTGGAATTTTGTGTATTTTTGGCAACAGGAAAAATTTTCCTATTTTTTTGTTAAATAAATTCTGTAATAAAAATTTATATGTTATCTTGTCTATTTGGTCATTCCTTTGCCATTTTTCGATAAGATCGTGTATAAGCTTTGTGGTATTTGCTATTCTTGATTGATTTATTTCTTCATAATAGAGTTCATTTTCTAACTGTCTTAAACCTTCTTTGATATATGTACTTTTGTCGAGAATACAGAGAGTAGAGTTTTTGTCTGCTTTTCGAACTATTATTTCTTTATTTTTTACAAGGTTCTTGAGAGCTTTTTGCTCATTTTTGTTAAGATTTGGTGACATCTTCGTCAGATTAATTTTGCTTAATTCATACTTTGTTGCAAACAAATAATTTTCTAAGGTACCACATGAATAGGCTGGTTTGTATCCGCTATTTATATAAAATGGATGCATTGAATCATTTTGCTGTCGTGGAATAGATAGTGACAGCGAAGTTTTCGTTCAAATTCCTCAAAGTCATTCATGATAGATTTTCTTAAACCTTTTAGGCTAGGTTGAGGTATAAATTTTACCCCTTTTGAAAGTAGAAGCCATTCGTCGTCTTCTAATACTCTTTGGGAAAGATTTTGACAAAGATTTAGCTTTTCAATGCTTGTAATTTTATCGACGTTTTATTCTTTCTCGGAGATTCAATAATCTCTTTCGTTTGTGATTTCTTGTTTTAAAGATTTTTAAAACGTCTAGTCATTACGATAAGCTCTGCTAGAATGTAAAATATATTTATATATGCTTTCTATATTATATTTTGATTGGTTGAAAATATCTAGAAGGCCGTGTCTACTTCAGATTGACAGATAGCTATTATTTTAAGATATCCGTGACTATATTAAAGTGAAACTATAACTTACTTGTAAATGATTGAAAAGACGTTAATCCATAAAAATGCTTTGTTTTATTCTATGTAATTACATTTCATACGAAATCAATTTTGTTAAACTACACAAGTTCAGTTCAATTTCTTCTTTTGTATGGAAAGTTTCTCCCGTCTCTCTTGCCTTTTGCAATAAAGGTTTCTTTGCTGGTTCTTTTGGACCACTGATCTTTTGTCGTAGTCTTTTATGTAGTCATTGTATTTTGTGTCCCATATTTCAATAAGATTTAGGATATGGCCTTGAGCCTCTGATAATCTTTGTCTACCTTCTTCTGTACTGTCATTTAAGTTCTCAATGAGTTTTCCTTTAAAGTACTCTGCTTTACTGGTAAATAATTGTTATAAGTTCTTCAGATGTTTTGATGAATTCATCCAATGCATATTCATTAACTTTTGCCCTTATTGTTTTAAGTTTCTCCTGGAAATAATCTTTAGCCGAATTTGATCCGAAAATGGAAAAATTCAGGTTGGTGTTCACATACTTAGGTATCACATGTCTTTCTTTTGCTGATTCTAGAGTATAAGCTAACGTGGCTATATGGTGTCTCTTTTCGAACTGTTCCTCTATTTCACTTAATAGTGATGTTGTTTCATCTTTTGACTTTTCCACTTTTAATATCTACCTGTTTGCCAGATCTAAAGTTCAAACTTAGTGAAGTGTTCTTCAAATCCAATTGAGTAAGATTTTCTCCATCTGTTTCTGCCATAGTTTTTCTGGGCTATATTTGATTTCTGATATATCTTTGTCTCCCGATAAATCCAAATAATCAGGGTCTTTCTTACTATCTTGCTCTTTTCTATTCTTTTAAACTTAAACTTCTGTACATTTTGTTTCAACTCTTAAAATTGTTGTGTCTAAAATTTCCAAACACTATGTTTTATTGCTTTGTATTCTAGATTCTTATCATAGTTTGTCATGTTTACGTGATGATATGTGTTTGTGCCATTTTAAGTTTCATTTGCAATCGTAGGCATTTCCGGTATATAGGTCCTTGTGATTTAAGGTTTGACCGCTGTTTAGGTATTCCACGGTTCAGCATCGTATGATGTAAACTGATCTAAATACTCTCTACCTAGGGATCAAATTTATGATACACGAGTGGGATGACAATTGAGCGAGGCTTCGTTCATACATGTTTTATTTTAAAGTCATCCAAACCCACCCAAGCAGAAAGTATTGATCTATTTTCGATATTTGTACGCTCAAATGCACTCGTAATTTTAAAGTATTTGTTTTGCTTTCCATACTTATACGCTTATATGCATTGATAATTTTCTTGAAATAATCATAGATTATATATTGTTGACACTGTTTTATTTATATTTATGTTTTATATGATTACGGGATATTTTCTGGTGTTTCACCTCTTATTTTTACGTGGCGAGGATCTTCAGCGGCCTCCACGTTTCACAGATTGTAATAGATTATGTTTTATTTTAAAGTCATCCAAACCCACCCAGAAACAACCAATGAGAATCAGGGTTAAGGAAAATAATAGAATAGCTTGTAAACGTTTAAGACACTGAAAGTTATAAACCTTAATCAAGTACAAATAAATAAACTTGTTACAGATCATTTCTTGTAACTGAATAATATTTTGCAACGTATTAAATATCCGGTGTATGGTCCATAATCTATTACAATCTGTGAAACGTGGAGGCCGCTGAAGATCCTCGCCACGTAAAAAATAAGAGGTGAAACACCAGAAAATATCCGTAATCATATAAAACATAAATATAAATAAAAACAGTGTCAACAATATATAATCTATGATTATTTCAAGAAAATTATCAATGCATATAAGCGTATAAGTATGGAAAGCAAAACAAATACTTTAAAAATTACGAGTGCATTTGAGCGTACAAATATCGAAAATAGATCAATACTTTCTGCTTGGGTGGGTTTGGATGACTTTAAAATAAAACATGTATGAACGAAGCCTCGCTCAATTGTCATCCCACTCGTGTATCATAAATTTAATCCCTAGGTAGAGAGTATTTAGATCAGTTTACATCATACGATGCTGAACCGTGGGAATACCTAAACAGCGGTCAAACCTTAAATCACAAGGACCTATATACCGGAAATGCCTACGATTGCAAATGAAACTTAAAATGGCACAAACACATATATCATCACGTAAACATGACAAACTATGATAAGAATCTAGAATACAAAGCAATAAAACATAGTGTTTGGAAATTTTAGACACAACAATTTTAAGAGTTGAAACAAAATGTACAGAAGTTTAAGTTTAAAAAGAATAGAAAAGAGCAAGATAGTAAGAAAGACCCTGATTATTTGGATTTATCGGAGACAAAGATATATCAGAAATCAAATATAGCCCAGAAAAACTATGGCAGAAACAGATGGAGAAAATCTTACTCAATTGGATTTGAAGAACACTTCACTAAGTTTGAACTTTAGATCTGGCAAACAGGTAGATATTAAAAGTGGAAAAAGTCAAAAAGATGAAACAACATCACTATTAAGTGAAATAGAGGAACAGTTCGAAAAGAGACACCATATAGCCACGTTAGCTTATACTCTAGAATCAGCAAAGAAAGACATGTGATACCTAAGTATGTGAACACCAACCTGGAATTTTTCCATTTTCGGATCAAATTCGGCTAAAGATTATTTCCAGGAGAAACTTAAAACAATAAGGGCAAAAGTTAATGAATATGCATTGGATGAATTCATCAAAACATCTGAAGAACTTATAACAATTTTACCAGTAAAGCAGAGTACTTTAAAGGAAAACTCATTGAGAACTTAAATGACAGTACAGAAGAAGGTAGACAAAGATTATCAGAGGCTCAAGGCCATATCCTAAATCTTATTGAAATATGGGACACAAAATACAATGACTACATAAAAGACTACGACAAAAAGATCAGTGGTCCAAAAGAACCAGCAAAGAAACCTTTTATTGCAAAAGGCAAGAGAGACGGGAGAAACTTTCCATACAAAAGAAGAAATTGAACTGAACTTATGTAGTTTAACAAAATTGATTTCGTATGAAATGTAATTACATAAAATAAAACAAAGCGTTTTTTATGGATTAACGTCTTTTTCAATCATTTACAAGTAAGTTATAGTTTCACTTTAATATAGTCACGGATATCTTAAAATAATAGCTATCTGTCAATCTGAAGTAGACACGGCCTTCTAGATATTTTCAACCAATCAAAATATAATATAGAAAGCATATATAAATATATTTTTACATTCTAGCAGAGCTTATCGTAATGACTAGACGTTTTAAAAATCTTTAAAACAAGAAATCACAAACGAAAGAGATTATTGAATCTCCGAGAAAGAATAAAACGTCGATAAAATTACAAGCATTGAAAAGCTAAATCTTTTGTCAAAATCTTTCCCAAAGAGTATTAGAAGACGACGAATGGCTTCTACTTTCAAAAGGGTAAAATTTATACCTCAACCTAGCCTAAAAGGTTTAAGAAAATCTATCAAGAATGACTTTGAGGAATTTGAACGAAAACTTCGCTGTCACTATCTATTCCACGACAGCAAAATGATTCAATGCATCCATTTTATATAAATAGCGGATACAAACCAGCCTATTCATGTGGTACCTTAGAAAATTATTTGTTTGCAACAAAGTATGAATTAAGCAAAATTAATCTGACGAAGATGTCACCAAATCTTAACAAAATGAGCAAAAGCTCTCAAGAACCTTGTAAAAATAAAGAAATAATAGTTCGAAAAGCAGACAAAACTCTACTCTCTGTATTCTCGACAAAAGTACATATATCAAAGAAGGTTTAAGACAGTTAGAAAATGAACTCTATTATGAAGAAATAAATCAATCAAGAATAGCAAATACCACAAAGCTTATACACGATCTTATCGAAAATGGCAAAGGAATGACCAAATAGACAAGATAACATATAAATTTTATTACAGAATTTATTTAACAAAAATAGGAAAATTTTTCCTGTTGCCAAAATACACAAAATTCCACCAGAAATCTTACTTGAAATAGAAAACAATCCGGCAAAATCATTGAATATGGGTTCTTAGGCAGACCTATAGTATCTTTATGTGGTACACCTTTCCATAATCTATCACATTTTATCGATCGTATTTTGTTACCATTAGTGCAAAGTCAGAATACATATATCAAAGATACCAAAGACTTTATTCAGAAACTTGAGAATCTAAACCTAAACAACAATATTTTATTAGCTACATTTGATGCAAGCAACATGTATACAAACTTAGAATATTCTGAGATAATTGAAGCTGTCAAAAGAGTAACAAAGAATTTAATATGCAATAATTATCCGTTTCAAATCCTCCCATTGAAGATATAATAAAATCTCTTGAAATCATATTGAAGAATAATGAATTCACATTTAACAGTAAAACATACAGACAGAGAACAGGTGTCCCAATGGGAGGCGCTGCATCAGCAGAATTAGCTGACATAAGAATGTTCGAAATTTTAGAGCATATATTATCAAAGTATTCACATAGAGACAAAATAGCTTTCTGCGGTAGATATAGAGATGATGGATTCATCTTATTTAACGGTAATAAAACGAACTCCAAGAACTTTTCATAATGGCAAACAAGGCACACAAATATCTAAAGTTCACCTACGAAATATCGTCGGAAAGAATTATATTTTAGATACTGAAGTATATAAAGGCAAAAGATTTTGGACTCTGGGATCCTAGATCTTAAGACTTTCAGAAAACCAACAGAAACTTTTCAATACTTAGATAGAAACAGTTGTCATCCTAAAACGTATTCAAAGGCTTCATTAAAGGAGAGATTATCCGTAATATAAGAAACACAAACGATATATATGAACGTACCAAGATTATAAATTCATTTAGAGAAAATTATTACAGAGAAATTATAAACAAACAGAAATCGATGAAGTGATTATATCTACCTCAAACTTAGAACGAAATGATTTATTGACTAACACTGAAAACCAGATGTTAAAACGACCATCTTTATCACTAAATATAACCCAGCAGTGAAACAGTTAAAAGATCAATTATAAAACACTGGAATTTGATAGAAAATGACCCTGAACTCTCAATCATTTTAAGAAGGAAACCAGTCATAGCGTATAAAAGACACAAAATTTACTAGAAAAGTTAACAAGGCGTGATAAATCATGAAAATGTATCTAAAACTTTATATAAGAAATACGAGTAATACGCACATCAAAACAATAAAGATACACAAACTTGTATACAAACATAATAGAAATGATGACATAGATGAAGCCTGAAACGAGGCAAAGAGTTCACCACAGGTTAGAAATAGAAAAAAGGCGTGTTACTAAATTCTGTCAAACAGTGAAGCAATTGGAACGATCTATCATAAAACATTGATATCTGACTGTTGGAAACAACCAATGAGAATCAGGGTTAAGGAAAATAATAGAATAGCTTGTAAACGTTTAAGACACTGAAAGTTATAAACCTTAATCAAGTACAAATAAATAAACTTGTTACAGATCATTTCTTGTAACTGAATAATATTTTGCAACGTATTAAATATCCGGTGTATGGTCCATAATCTATTACAATCTGTGAAACGTGGAGGCCGCTGAAGATCCTCGCCACGTAAAAATAAGAGGTGAAACACCAGAAAATATCCCGTAATCATATAAAACATAAATATAAATAAAACAGTGTCAACAATATATAATCTATGATTATTTCAAGAAAATTATCAATGCATATAAGCGTATAAGTATGGAAAGCAAAACAAATACTTTAAAATTACGAGTGCATTTGAGCGTACAAATATCGAAAATAGATCAATACTTTCTGCTTGGGTGGGTTTGGATGACTTTAAAATAAAACAAGAATTTTCTAAATATACTGCACGAAATTTACCCAAAGGAACTTACTTTAAAAAATCAAATATAAAAGGTAATAACTGTCCTTTCCTAGATTAAGATATTTCAGTTTTACACGGAAACTCTACACTAAAATTTACGACAAAGGGACGATTTTCGTTCCCTATTGTTAATTTTCCTTTTTGGACGGTGATGTTTCTGTGTCACCATCTTATGGTGTTTATATATCACAACTCGTTCGTTATGCCCATGTCTGTTGTGACGTTTTGGATTTCAATGAACGTAATATATGTATTACTGTTAAATTATTAGGTCAGGGATTTCGTTTCCACAAATTACTTATAACCTTTAATAAATTCTTCCATAGATAAAAGATTTGGTTTATAAATTTGGTTGTACCTGTAGAAAACTTATTTTTACGGGATAGCACATCCTAATTTTACGGAGATGTTGTTTACCGAGCCCGGAAATTTAGTTACGATGCGGGTAAACTTATCGATCCTTTAAATAAATTTATTCTAAAAGGTTACCAATTCAACACTGTAATTAGATCTTTGTATACTGTTTTTATTGGTATTAATATTGATTTTGTTATCAGTAAATTAAAATCAAACTAAATATCATTTGTTTATACATATGCACATTCATGGGTCTACAATCTGTCGATACCTGCATCTTGGCATTGCACAAGGTCATGCATATTATTCCCTGACTGTTAATTACGTCTTTACACTGGATATTGGATGTGTACTGATCCATATTTTAGTTTAAGATGCATGATTTTTATTAGTTGTTATTGGCTTTGAACTAGCTGTCAGTAACTACGAGTACTCTCAAATCTGTACTTAGTGTCTTTTTGTTGTGGGGATGTATAAGTACCCTGCCATGTCCACTCTGTATTTTTGTTAGATTTATTTCTGCTTTGTATCCATCTGATGAGTTAAGCCCTTTTCAACTGATTTTTATAGTTTGTTCTTATGTTGTACTGTTACACCACTGTCCCACGTTAGGGGAGGATTGGCGCCTTCAACATTGTTTAACCCCGCCACATTCTGTATGCGCCTGTCCCAAGTCAGAGACTGTAATACTAATTCAGTGATTGTAGTTTGTTGCTGTATATCATATTTGTTTTTCGTTCATTATTTTGTACATAAATCAGGCCGTTAGTTTTCTCGTTTGAATTGTTTTACATTTGACATTTCGGGGCCTTTTTATAGCTGACTATGCGGTATGGGTTTCACCCATTGTTGAAGGCCGTACGTAGACCTATAGTTGTAATTTTTTGTGTCTTTTGGTCTCTTGTGTAGGGTTGTCTCATTGGCAATCATACCACATCTTCTTATTTTATATTAAACTCAGGTTGCAACTTTTTCAGGCGAAGATGATTGAATACAGATTTTGATGTTTTTTGGCAGTTTTGGTCTTAATGATGATACCAACTTGTTGGCTTCACATGTTTTGGTCATGCCAAGAGTACCTCACGATACTTATTCCAGAAATGTGTGTTTTAATCACTGATGTATGTTTATTACATTTATTTCATATTAATGGGTTCTCAACTAAAATTTGTAATTCTCATATGCTATCACAGAATTTTTTGATATTTTTGAATTTTTAAGGTAAAATTATGTTGTATTCTACTAAATTTGAAACTGCATGGCAATTTCGAACCAAAGTTTGCAGGAATAATATTTGGAAGGTCTTTTATATAATCCTACCTACTTCTGAATAGTTTTTAATATTGATATTTTCTCCTCTGAAATAACCAGGCCAAAGCTTTTCAAACGTTATGAAATTGTTGTGGGAAAACCTTTTTAAATTACAAAGATTCCTCGTTTAGTGTTGATTAACATCATTCAAAGTTCAGCTCCCCTTGAACTCCGTGAGAAACCACCACTTTTGTACTACTAGTATCTCCTAAGATATATTGTCCTCATATTTTATACGACCGCAAAATTTTGCGGTCGTATATTGGTATGACGTTGGCGTCGTCGTCGTCATTTTGTCGTCGTCATCGTCGTCGTCGTTTTGTCGTCGTCATCGTCGTTGTCCGAAGACACATTAGTTTTCGCACTATAACTTTAGTTTAAAGGAATGGATCTCTATGAAATTTTACCATAAGGTTCAATACCACAAAAGGAAGGTTGAGATTGATTTTGGAGGTTATGGTACTAACATTTAAGGAATTAGGGGCCAAAAGGGGCCAAAATAAGCATTTTGTAACTTCCAAACAATAACCTGTGTGTAAGTGTATGGATCTCTCTGACATTGTACCACAAGGTTCCATATCACAAAGGGAAGGCTGGAATTGATTTTGGGGGTAATTGCCTCAAAATTTTAGGAATTAGGGGCCAAAAAGGGGCAAAAAACAAGCATTTTTCTAGTTTCATGACAATAACTTGTGTGTAAGTGTTTGGATATTTCTGAAATTGTACTACAAGGTTCCATACCACAAAGGAAAGGCTGGGATTGATGATGGGGGTAATTGCCTCAATATTTTAGGAATTAGGGGCCAAAAAGGGGCAAAAAATAAGCATTTTTCTAGTTTCAGGACAATAACTTGTGTGTAAGTGTATGGATCTTTCTGAAATTGTACTACAAGGTTCCATATCACAAAGGAAAGCTGGGTTTGAGTTTGGGGTAATTGCCTAAACGTTTAGGAATTTGGGGCCAAAAAGGGGCCAAAAACACATTTTCTAGTTTCCAGACAATAACTTGTGTTCAAGTGTATGGATCTCTCTGAAATTGTACTGCAAGGTACCATACCACAAAAGGAAGGCTGGGATTGAGTTTTGGGGTGATGAATCATAAGGGGATTCAAAACATTTGGGGGATTTTTTTTCCTTTTTTTTCTTTTAAAATTTTCCATTTAAAGTTGGTTCTTTCTGATTTATATTTAAAAGCAAATAATAATGATATGGTAGGAGATACACACCAAACAGGATGTGTAAATTATTATATAATAAGTATTGTCAATAGCAAGAAATTTTCAATTGCACAGTATTGCACAATAGCAAGAAATCTTCAATTGCACAGTATTGCGCAATAGCAAGAAATCTTCAATTGCACAGTATTGCGCAATAGCAAGAAATATCCAATAGCACAATATTGCGCAATAGCAAGAAATTGTCAATTGTACAGTATTGCGCAATTGCAAGAAATATTCAATTGCACAGTATTGTGCAAAAGAAGATACTTCGTATAAATTGCTTATTTCTTGACCAATTTCAATGGGGTTTTATTCTTGAATTCTTGGGGTTCTTTAATATGCTGAATCTAACCGTGTATTAAGTTTTTGGATTTTGGGCCCCGTTTTTAAATTTGTCCACATTGAGGTCCAAAGGGTCCAAAATTAAACTTTGTTTGATTTCATCAAAAATTGAATTATTGGGGTTCTTTGATATGCCGAATCTAACCGTGTATTTAGATTCTTAATTTTGGTTCCGTTTTCAAATTGGTCTACAATAAGGTCCAAAGGGTCCAAAATTAAACTTAGTTTGATTTTAACAAAATTGAATTCTTAGGGTCCTTTGATATGCTGAATCTAAACATGTATTTAGATTTTTGATTATGGGCCCAGTTTTCAAGTTGGTCCAAATCGGGGTCCAAAATTAAACTTTGTTTGATTTCAACAAAAATTGAATATATGGTGTTCGTTGGCATGCTGAATCTAACCATGTATTTAGATTTTGGATTTTATGCCATGTTATCAAATTTGTCCACATTGAGGTCAAAAGGGTCCAAAATTAAACTTTGTTTGATTTCATCAAAAATTGAATTCTTGGGGTTCTTTGATATGCTGAATCTAACCATGTATTTAGATTTTGGATATTGGACCATAATAGGTGAATGTCCAATTTAAAATTTTTAAGTTCTTAGACCACATTCATTCTGTGTCAGAAACCTATGCTGTGTCAAATATTTAATCACAATCCAAATTCATAGCTGTATCAAGCTTGAATGTTATGTCCATACTTGCCCCAACTGTTCAGGGTTCGACCTCTGCGGTCGTATCAAGCTGCGCCCTGCGGAGCATTTTATTTTATATAACAACAAAATATAATATGCCAGTTGTGTTCGAAACTTTCGTCGGCAAGAACGCATGAATCACGTTGATTGTCGTATATAACCCTTTGATTATATTTATCAGACTGTTATACAAATAAAATACTAAGGAAAATACTATGAATTTGTTTCGGATGACAAAGCTACCACCAGTGTTATCATTGGTTGACTTAGGTACATGTGTTTGTTCCGGATCACAAAGCTACTACCAATGTTGTTATTGTTTCGTTAAAGTACATGTGTTTGTTTCGGATGACAACTCTACCCCAATTGTGTTGTCAATGATTGGCTTAAGTACACGTGTTTGTTCCGGATGACAAAACTACCCCAATTGTGGTGTCATTGATTGGCTTAAGTACACGTGTTTGTTCCGGATGACAAAACTACCCCAATTGTGGTGTCATCGATTGGCTTAAGTACACGTGTTTGTTTTGGATGACAACGCTACCCCAATTGTGGTGGCAATGGTTGGCTAAGTACACGTGTTTGTCCCGGATGATAAAACTACCCCAATTGTGGTGTCATTGATTGGCTTAAGTACACGTGTTTGTTCCGGATGACAAAGCAGCCACCAGTGTTGTCATTGGTTGACTTAAGTACATGAGTTTGTTCCGGATGACAAAGCTACCACCAGTGTTGTTATTGGTTGACGTAAGTACATGAGTTTGTTCCGGATGACAAAGCTACAACCAGGGTTGTCATTGGTTGACTGAAGTAAAATAACAAATGTACCACCCGTGTTTTCATTTGTTGTTTAAAGTACAAAATACCCCATGTACTTGTCAGTTAAGTTTAAAGCTACCACCAGTGTTGTCATTGGTTGACGTATGTACATGTAGTTTTTCGGATGACAAAGCTACCATCAGCGTTGTCATTGGTTAACCTATGTCGGATTACAAAGCTACCCCAGCATCGTTATTGGTTGACTTAAGACGGATAGCAAGGCTATCACCAGTGTTGTCATTGGTTGACTTAAGTAAATGTTCCGGATGACAAAGCTTCTACCAGTGTTTTCATAGGTTTACTGACGTATTATACTGAGATACTCAAAATCGAGTAATCATATCAGTATTCTAGTACGTTCATACCAACTACAACTGAAGATGAGATTGTATAGATGAACAGGTTTACTCATCAAATGAACTTAAAAACGTCAACAGAACACCACAAGGTTACCACTATTTAAATAAGGAACCTATTATAGTATTATCTTCTTCCAGTTTAAAATTGTCACCACAACCACAAATATAAGAGAGGCAAAAGATACCAAAGGATAAATTGAAAACAAACTGACAATGCTATGGCAAAAAACGAAAACGACCAAAATACAAACAACAGTACACAAAAGACAACATAGAAAACTTAAGACTGACCAACACGAACTTCAGCAAAAACCGGAGGTGATCTCAGGTGCTCAAAAAAAAGGGGGTAAACAGATCCTGCTTCACATGCGACATCCGTCGTGTTACTCTTATGATATACGTTGATAAACTCCTATAATATACTTTGACAAGTTTTAATAAGTGATTAGGAATCACAAAATAGCGGATTGGTTATTTACTCCTATCTAACCCTAAGACATCACCAAACTAATAAACCACCGGTTAAGTAGATGTTCTAATCCCGAAACTTAACCGACAAATAGTACACAGGCACTTGTCTCAGAAAAAAAATTTCTTTTATACCTTAATATAACGGGTATATAGTAAATTTTTTTTCTGAGACAAGTGCCTGAAATAGTAAGGTGTTTACAACCTATGGTGAAGTTTTATTAAATTAATTCAGCTAGCTGTGTTAACTGTCAAATTAAATGACACATTAAGTGCATGGTTTCACTTGACAGCTTTGGTGTCAAACATACAGTTAATTAACACCAATTACCATAGCTTAAGGTCACAAATATTTGTCTATTTCAAAGCTGTTTGACAATAAATTTGAGTTACTTCCCTTTTTGTCACCTTTCACCATATACTCTTTAGTTTTATGTTGTTTTTTTTTTTGTAAAAGATTAAATCTAAGACAAATTGAACCCAAATACATATTAGAATATTACATTCTTTTATTTTTCTACCTTAGAACAATTAAAACATTATTTTGAAAATTATTTTTTATCTCTACTTCCTTTAAATGCTTTTTTTTTTTTAGATTCAAATATTAACAAACTTTGAGAAGAGTATCTTAGGAATTGATCTTAAAATATGAATGAAACATGAAGAAGGAGGGTATAACACATTAATATTACAATGGCTTATTATGCAATTATGCAATGACAAAATAAAATTAAAGTTTTGAATCATTTTCAGTTATTACTTCACTATGTGAACATATTTTTGAAACTGTTCGAATTAAAATATAAAGAAATGTCCCCTAAATACTTAAATTCAGCTGAAAAAAAGTTCGTACGCGTTATGACCTGAGATTTTCTTCTTCAATGCAGGTCATGACCTGCATTTTCATTTTCATAGGTTGACAGGTATGATTTATATATGACTCGATCAACATGACTGAATGGTATTCTAATAAATAAGGATTATCAAACCTTTTGTGTCGTTACAATTTCCTTTTAGTAGTAAAACTCACCACACATTGGACACATAGAAATAGGTTAATAACAAAAGCTTTTCTGTACGGAAAAGGGGTAAAGCAGTAGCTCATTTCCTAATAACAAGGCATAGAATAAAGGCTATTTTCCAGTTAATTTTAAATGAATGAAGTTTATAGACTAACACAAATTTTAAAGACAAAATTCAAAATCCAAATATTGACAGCGGATACTCCGTGATGGCTGACTTGCTGGAGCCTCGAGACGTCAGACCAACTTTTTCTTATTTTATTTTTAGAATTCTTGTGTACACCTGAAGGATGCTTTTGTTCGATTTGTATACAGTACATTTTTCTTTTTCAAATTCACGTGCCAAAATAAAGTCTTCTCCTTATCCACCTCAACTTACTCTAACCAATATAAAATAAGAAGATGTCGTATGATTGCCAATGAGACAACTCTCCATCAGAGACCAAGTTTAACGTTAGAAGTAGATTTGTTATACCTTGATGTAAGAGTTTCTAACGAATTACGACAAATGAAAAATGTTTTCCTATACATTATATTTCAATTAAATCTAAATGTTATTCGCACTAACAACATTCTAATAGAACTCCTTCCATGTAGCGTTTATATAAAATAAGAAGATGTTGTATGATTTCCAACAAGAAAACTCTCCACCAGAGACCAAATGACGTAGAAGTTAGCAGCAATGTCCACCATTGTTGGTTGGCATGCGGGATCATCGGACACATTTTAAACTAGATATTCAAATAATGTGTGTGTCCACGTTTAGTTCCATTGGACCAATAGCTTTAGATGAGATTTTGTGAATGTTAACGGACGACGGATGACGACGACAGACGCCAAGTGATAAGAAAAGCTCCCACTGATATTTGGGCTAAGTGAGCTAAAAATGCAAACCATAGATTAAAACAATCGTCTTTCCAGGGCTTTAGCCCATATAAGGGTCAATTGATTATTTCGTACATGTGACTTATTTGTAGAGCTTTTGTTATGTCATTTTAAATTTTGAAATTTCCATCTATCCATTACAGTTTTCAATAAATTAACCAAATCTTCGAAATTTTCAAAATGACATTTCAGATCCAATAACCCAAAAATAAATTGTATTTTTTTCTTAAAATTATATGGAAGATAGATCTTCATCTGCTCATCATTTTATCCATTAGCTCTCTAACTGCTTTAATTTTACCAACATGTTCTATTTTTAGCAACAGCGGCCATGTGTGTTGATGGGTCAAATCCCTGGATACATTTTAAAACTAGATACCATATTAAGGAACATCTAGGTAAAGTTTATGACGGATACCAAGTGATGGCAAAACTATCATTTTGTCCAAGTCAACTAAAAATCTAATAATTCTAATCCTGATATGCCCATTTTACAAGTCAGGCAACACCAATTTTATTCAAGGTTCTTTCATTTTCATGAAAAGAGATTGTAACAGCAAGCAATAACTTTAAACTTAGCACGATGCAGCATTTTTTCATTCACAGGAAATTGGGGACTAGCTTTAAACAGTCTCAAATTTGACAAATTTGAGCAGGTAGTTTATCTAATTCAAATGTAAAAGATTTATACCTGGGAAGTGGTTAACAAAGTGGTCTGTGTATAAACTTTTAAATCTTTTGCAAACCGAAGTCAAAGAACTAAAACCAAATTAAGCGTAGACTAATAAAATCATTCTAAAGTAAACGAACTTTAAAATTCAATATTATAGTTATAATCAATGTGTCCTTAAACTTTTTATTTTATGTCTACCTGTGCGAATTTCAAACGCGCGATTTTACGCCAGTACTTAAAACCTTCCATCCTTTATAGGTGGATTTTACATAGATAAATAAAATCGTATGATATAAGCATAATGAGGATGTTAAATTTGATGTATGCCTTTTGTGCTTCTTCGTAACATTTGTTTGTTTTATAGTGATTAAGATGATAACACAATGTTGACTGCTGTAACCCTATTTTTGACATTTTTACCAATTGTGTCTGTTTGTTTTGTTCACGCATCGTTGTCAATATAATGGAATCTGATGCGACTGTCATACAAGTGAGAGGTTTGGCTAGCTATAAAACCAGGTTCAATACACCATTTTCTACACAAGAAAATGCCTGTACCAAGTCAGGAATATGACAGTTGTTGTCCATTCGTTTGATGTGTTTGAGCTTTTGATTTTGCCATTTGATTGGGGACTTTCCTTTTGAATTTTCCTCGGAGTTCAGTATTTTGTGATTTTACTTTTGATAAATAAGTGATAAATACATTGTATACATGATATTTAATGTCTATCTTTGACAACAACTAAGTAAATAAAATAACATATATGTTCTCTTTTCTAAATTGAACTGAAATTATGCAATATTCAATGATTGTACCATTACAAAATTTCAATGATTGTTCCATTACAGAATACACATGATTGTTAAACAAGTTTGTCTCAAAATGTTCTATATAACAAACAGAATCTAAAGTCGTATTTCTCTTTTTGATAGAACTGAAAGTATGCACCATTCAAGCATAAATTAGTTCACTAGCAAATTAACACAATTATTCAAACAAGAATTACGCTTTTCGCCATTCAAAAACAATAACAATGAACACAAAATCAAATATCTATAGTCTGCAATTGTGAAGATGACAAATTGAAAATAAAACTAAGTCATCCTGGGTCTACTTTTTGCTTGTTCCATTTCAACATCTTCAACCGTTGGTGCACGGATTGTAAGATTCCTTCATCATCTCTAAAGCATTGGATGTTTTCCCATCCACAGACCGTGGAACTGTCATCTGACGAAAAACGACTCATGAATTTCATGACCATCTTCAGATCTTTTCGTTCTCCTTGGGCTGTCAACATCCCATCTTTGCATAATACTTTAACCTCCTCTGGCCGGTAGTTTTCGACATTGAATTTCATCAAATTGCTATGACTGTCACTGGCCACCAAGGCACGACCTTCTTGTGGTAAAACTTGAAGTTGTTTCTCCTCGGAAAGACGATACGGGGCTTCTAACATCATAGTTCCATCTGATTTCATGAAGCTGTGAATTTTTTCAGCATCAACATTCTCTGGAATCTGGACTGTCCTTGTTCGCTCGACAGTATCTCCCCATTCATCATTTCCATCTGTGTACTTAGCATGAATAATTACTTTACCTGAAACATTTAAAAAAAAAATACATTGAAAAGTTCTAAACAGTTTAAGCGCTCACTACCATTTTTAATTCTGCGACGTTCTTTAATTATCTATGCATAAGTGAAATTATAATAAATTCCTTCTGCAAACCCCTCCCTCCTTAACCCTTTTAAAAGTACTTTTTACTCTTTAAGCAAACAAATGCCCTGACCTGAATTGCTGTCATATTTAAAGCATAACCACTATGCGAATAGATTTCTTCAAATGGATATGCACTCTGTCATGTCGACGATATTGCGATAGCCCCGTGCAGGAACCTTTACATCGCCGACACTCTACGGTTTCCTTCTCGTTTATGACTTGTCACAGATTTTTACTTGTAACAAGGAAGACGACATGTGACGATAGTTGTCGGTGAACTTCATATCTTTAAGATATCTTCCAAATTTCGACTCGGTTTATGTTACTCCAGTCTGGTACCCGTCCGGTATTTTACAAGTTTGACAATATTTGTCTATTCCGAAGGCAGGAACTTAAGGCTCCTCAAGTTTTACTAAATTTGTGGCCTAGATTTTGAACGAATAAAATACTATTACCGTCCAAAGTGTGAAAAATAGATAATGTAAACAAGTCACAAAAGTTTCATGAAAACTGTTCAGAGCGTTTTGGGTTAATGTCCAAAACGGAAAATCCTTTCAATGATAATAAAGTCCTAAAAATCCAAAATGTAAAATCGAAATTTTTATAAATCAAAAGGAACGTATGTCAATATATATAAACAATTCACCAAAGTTTCATGAAAATTGCTCAAAGCATCTTTGAGGTTTAGTCAGAAAATTGGAAAATCCCCATCTTTTCATGAATAAAATCCCACAACTCCGAAACGTAAAATCTAAAATTGATAAATATCGAAAGGAGCTTACGTCAATAAAATATAAAAATTCACCGGAGAGTCATAAAATTGGTGAACGCGTTTTGATTTGCCGTGAGTGAGTGTCCGAAGTTTTGACTATAGACGGACAACGGTATACCATAATACGTCCCTTAAACGGGCGTATAAAAACTAGGACAAAGGCCTGTGTTATATAAAGTAAATAGTTTAAAGGTATAGAGATTGAAAAAATGAGACAAGTGACTGTGAACATCGGGCTTCCCAGCACATAGAAATTATACACGGAAAAAGAGTGGGAAAAGGGAGATTGAGACCACAGCTTTGCTTCGTTTTATAAATCTCGTATAGAAATTCACAAAATTGGGCTTCATAAAACACATACCTTTTCCAATTGAACCCTTCAAGTCCTTAAAGGTTCATGTGGACCCTTTGGCTAAAATGGCCGCATTTTACCTCAAAATGTATTCTGAGTACAGACAAACCTGTGTATCTGGGAAAGTTTTAAGGCATAGCATGCCCTAGATAAATAAAATTCAAATATATTTTATTTTTAGAAAATTAAAAACTTAACAGGATTTTGCAATGCACTTTTTAAAATAAACTAAGTTGAGAAAGAGGTTTGAGAACGTCCCGACAGGTAATAATTGAACTGAACTGTATTGATTGACATGGACAATAGATGGACAATAGATACCTGAAAAATAATTGCAGCGTTTTGCATTTGCGCCGATTTTATCTTCACTTACGCAGATTATTTCTTTCATTTGTGCCGATTATTTTACAGGTAAATAACAGGTGAAAACTATTTTATTTATCATTATAAACCTCTTCCGCCAGCCAGTAATACATATGTTATGAATTATCAGTTAAAACATGCATATAACTGTTGCTCCTGCCCACAATGGGAGGTGGAAGTGGGATTTCGAGTAAACCAAGTCAATTTTAAGGTTAAAAGCACTCTGTTTACTTCCAATAAAATAACTGATAATAGCAATAAAATATCAAATGATATAAAATCTATTTACAGCCTTTAAAATAGTCAAAGGACAATAAAACCTCTTTACGCCATGAAAAAGCACAGCACTAAAATGCAAAAGGAGCAAATGGAACTTGATATTATTGAATCGGCGTAAATGACACAACCAAATCGGCGCAAATGAAAGATTGAAAATTTATAAAATCGGCGCAAATGTCATACGCCCAATAATTGGTGATTTAAATTGTGTACCTGAGTGGACCATATCATGTGAAACTCAACTGTTTGTTAATTTTATCATCTTCTACAGGGACGTAAAAAGTGCACGGTAAAATCCAGATAAGTTTAAAATGCCTTAAAACTTTTCCAGATGTACGGGTTTGACTGCACTCAAAAGTAAATTTTGAGGTGAAAACGCAGCCATTTTAGCCAAAGGGTCCACGTGAACCTTAACCACTTATATCCCTAACCTAATACAGTAACATATAGCATAATGAAATTAATACTGCATATATATAGTTACTTTTAATACATTTTTCAATTAAATGTCACTTCTAAATAAAAAATCTAAATCATCAAAGTAGACAAAAATAGGTATGGTCATTGATACTTGTCTCTGTAACAAAATAAATACCTCGACAAAACCGTCCCAGCCATACTCATCACAGACGAAAACTGATAAAACTTACCACCCTCTACTTTCACTTTGACATGTTGTGCATCGAAGTCTCCAATCTTTACGCCGTAGGTCCATTTTCTATCCGCAAGTGAATACTCAGGTCTGCGTCTTCTCTGCATCATGGGCGGCCATAACCCCAGCTTAGGGCATGGGGTTCCAGTCATCCATAAAGTGGAATAAGTCATCGGAATCATTCTGCCTTTGATTGAAGCGGTTCCAAAGCACTGGGACAAAAGACATCTTTTAATTTTTGTCTTGTAGCTGGTAGTGTAGAACTGATACTATGGTATGTCCGTTTCCTTTTGATACCATTGTGTTTCCCCAGCTTTTATTTAGTGTGAAAGCATGATTCTCGCAAGTTGTAGAAATTAAACGACGTAAAATACCGGTTACTAAATATAAACAACGTAAAATACCGGTTACTAAATATAAACAACGTAAATAACTTATTCAGGTTCAAGGTTAATACTAGTATGATCTAGAATGTTATTTTTAGAAGTCATTGATTGTAGAATTTTCTATATTCTAATCGAATGTTCTATTCTATTCTATTCTATTCTATTCATTTGTATCACGCTTTTTAGCTATATATACTATACAAATCGTTTATGGGTATATATGTCACATTTTGGGTTTTTTTTCTTCTTGTATTAAATTATGTAGAGTATGCATGAAAAAATAAATATAAATACCAAGTGACATGTTCCTTTTGTGGTTACTTATCGAAAAGAAAATAGATGTATTCACGAGAACCCTTCGTTTTCACGGCACCGAGCATTGGCATGGTTTTTCTTTCGGGAAAATCATTTTTTTCTTCATTTTTAACGAAACAAACTACTATAGTAATTGATGGTCTGGATGGGGGTACTTCATTTCTGTATTCTTTTATTTTTTTAAGTAATTTTCTTTAATCTTGATATTGTTTGCCCATTATTATCTTTTCCTTATAATTGAGCCCTTCATCATTTTTTATTTTTTGCTCTATTTTGCTCTATTCTTTTTTTTTGTCTTATTTTTCTCTATCATTTTTTTTTTATTTTTGCCCTTTATTTATTTTATCAGACAATATATACACATTCTACTTGAAAAAAACACCCCCTAAAATTGGGGATGTATCATTTAAAGACGGGGTATATTCTATTTCACCTGTGTTGGGCAACTGAATTTATATGCTCCGCGAGGGGGCCAATTAAACATTCAGATAAGAAAAATATAATTTTAATGTGTAAAACAGCTGCTTGTATGTATTTCCTTAGGGTTCTATATATACATATGAATAGAAAATACTCCTGCATAAGGTGGCATTTTTTTATAATCGGATCCACACAAACAAGACTTCATCTCAAAATTGACCGTTTCACACACTAAAAATTACATGTTTCTTACAATGCACGTTTGAGAATTTTGTAGAGTACCCGCAGAGAATTTAAGTGAGTTCATACTTAATTTCCGAAAGATAACTGAAAGTTATACCTGGCATGAAATTGTGAGTGACATATTAGAGGTAACCATAAAGTACTTATGAGGTGGAGGAGAGGAGGTAACTGTATCCTCAAACTTTCTGATAAAACATTAATTATATAATCTTTTAAAGTCTGACAACCACAGCTAATTAAAAGATTGACTATTTATATTCACCTGTTGCTATGATGGCGGGTTTATTTTCTCTTTTTTCCAAAATTGTTTTCTGCATTGAGTTTGTTGCAGAATATTCATTTTACATTCTATCTTGTGTAATGCTCGGTGAAGTTACAAAACACCAAAGTCAAAACTCGTATAACTGAAGAATTGTCACATGCAAAATACGCTGTACATTGTAGATCACACTTTTGAATTTAGTAACTATCCCGGTTATTCGAAGTTTCATGTCAATTCTTGGGACAGCTACCTGGTTTATGAATGGTTCCAGTAAAAGAAAGAACATTATGAAATCAATGTTAAACCTGCCAGTTGAAAATCAATATGAATTTAATATGTTTTATGACGAGGAGGGGCGTATTTTCGATCAGGAAAAGGGTGCCTGTTGACACTGTCGAGGGACCTCGCTAGTAGACACTTTTACATGGCTTCTAAAGAACTATGAACAGGTTCTTGACATATTGCAAGACATCGAGTACAAAACAAGTGGACATTCTGGTGCATACAAATCAACGCTTAAGATCTAGATATTCGAAATTTTAATAGTTGCTATGGTTATTAAATTTGTACTTGGATACATCTGGGACATAATATGTATTATACGGTATTTCCAGGATACATACGGCCTTGGTCAATTGCTTTCAAGCTGTAGCATGTGCTTTGGTGGAAGCTCATATTCAAGGTAGACTTTTGGTGGGTAAAATGGGTGATATACGTTAAAACTGAACTGAATCTTTCCATCCCTTTTTCGAAAGAGCGTTTATCATAGCAGCATAATGATATTGCAGTAACGAAACCGCGTACATCAGGGCGACAAAGACATAGAGCAAACGCGTCTGCAGAAACAGTTACTGTATTAAAGGGCATTTTAGAATAATTTTGCTTAATCCTTTCATCAATTATGTAATCAGTCACCATTTGATGCCACGTTACCTCGACAAAATGAATGAAGATTTATTGCAAATATTGGTAGAGGATTACAGAAATGATGTTTCGTTCTCATTCGAATTCCCGTATGAACTCAATCAGTGGCTAAATAACGTACATTAATAATAATACTTTTATTCAGAAGCAATACAGCTTATAGAATATACATTTTACAATATTTTTGAATGCATCAGTGTAATATAAATAACAATAATTATACACAATACATGTATGGCGGAGAATGAAAATAAATTCATATGATAAATAAGTAATACAACTACATATTACGAATTTTTTCAATATTAAACAAAAATTTACCTAAATTATTAAGTTCTTTCACATTGTGAACTGATAACAACTGTATAAGTTTATAAGTGGATGGATATTGCCAATAATATTTCTTAATGTATAGTTTTCTTACATCACTATATCTATTACATTCTAGAATAACATGGTATTCATCTTCTACAATATTGTTATTGCACATAGTACATAATCTATTTTCTCTATCTACATTGTAATATCTGCCTGTCTCTATATTGAGGCTATGGGCAGAGTTACGATATTTACACATAAAGGTTTATATATTTGATTAACAGGTCTATCTAAATAAAATTGCAGTATATCTATGTCATATATAGATATAAGAAGATGTGGTATGAGTGCCAATGAGACAACTCTCCATCCAAGTCAAAATTTATAAATGTAAACCATTATAGGTCAAAGTACGGTCTTCAACACGGAGCCTAGGCTCACACCGAACAGTAAGCTATAAAGGGCCCCAAAATTACTAGTGTAAAACCATTCAAACGGGAAAACCAACGGTCTAATCTATATAAAACGAGAAACGAGAAACACTTATGAACCACATCAACAAACGACAACTACTGAACATCAGATTCCTGACTTTAGGACAGGTGCAAACAAATGCAGCGTATATATATCTTATAAAGTATACATTTTGATGAATTGTTAAAAAGCATTAACATCGGCAATAAAGGTATCTTTCAGTCTTTGTTTTAACTCATGTATAAATATATCAACATTATTTACGCTTTGTTTTAGCCATACATCATGAAAACCATATCTACATAAAATATCTTTGACTGAACATGCCCAATTCGATTTGTCATTGGGTTTTTAAATGAACTTTCCAACATATCTTCATAACATGCTTTAAGTATGCAGTTATCAGTATTTAATAATTTGAACCAATTCACAGTAAACCATGTTATTAACAGCAGTTTTTCTAACCTTTAGAATTCGTTTTAAAAATATAAATGTACTTTCTCTATATCATCGGCTTTATGATTACCCCACACTTCACAGCTATAATTAAGTATACTAGATACATAAGTATCAAATAAGGACAGTAACGTTTCACAGTTATAATATTCATCTACAATTTTACTACAGAAAGCGCAAACAGCCTTTCTTCCTTGTAAGCTAACATTTTTTGTGTATGAAAAAAACTACCATTATAATTAAAAAGGATACCCAAATATACAAAACTGTCACATATATCAATTTGGTTGTTATTCAAAAACCATTTTTCTTGACTTTTACACTACCTCTATTTCTAAACACTACTACTTTAGTTTTAGACATATTAATATATAAACCATATTCCTTTGCAGAAGAGTTTACAGCATTTATCATAATTTGCAAATCATCTATGTTCTCACTAGTAAATAAAACAGTGTCGTCTGCATACATAAGTAAAAATAAATTTAAGGATTTCAATTCATATGACTGACAGCCATTACTGATTAGCTTTACTTCCATATCATTAACATACAACGAGTATAATAAAGGGATAAAGATTCCCTTGCATCAAGCCAGTATTACAATAAAAAAATCTGAAATTTTTCCATTACACTTGATACAAGTTTTCAATTTTGAATACATAGATTTAATTACAGTAAGAAGTTTACCAGTAACGCCACATCTAACTAGTCTAAACCACAATTTTACATGAAAACACTATCAAATGCCTTAATATAATCGATGAAACAGCAATATAAGCGTTTACCTTTTCTTAATGACTTAGAAATTGAAGAATGAAGACAGAAGATGGCATCAGAAGTGCCGTATCCAGGTCGGAATCCAAACTGTGCATCTGTCAGAGTGTTGTTAATCTTGCACCATGTTATAAGTCTTGAATTAATCAATGACGTAAATAGTTTTCCTAGATGTGACACCAATGAAATACCTCTGTAATTTCCAGGATTTTCAGGATTTTTTTTCTTAAAGATTGGAATCAAAACACATTTCACCCAAATTTCAGGAAAATTTCCAGAACATAAAATATTATTGAAAAGTTTGCAAAGCACAGGTTTCAATAAAGTTTTACCAAAAAATATATACTCGTTCATTATTTCATCATAACCAGTGGACTTGCCTCTTTTAATGTTTGATGCATGAATCGAGTTCTTTCTCTGTGAATGGAAGATCTAGTTCCTCAAAACTGTTTCCGGCGTATCACTCATTCCAACATTCACTTCGGGAGGTTTAGACATAAGTTTTTAAAATGTTCCTAGAATTGGTCCAATGAAATGTTATTTATATAACGCGCTTTTACGTTTTTAAACTTCTTACAGAAACGTTTTGGATTTTTCTTCCTTAGTGACGAGATCATATTTCCTCGTTGGTTCTTATAATGTCTTTTAAGTCTTGTTTCGCAGCACTTATACTTTTGCTTTGCAAGGTTAAAGTTAATTCTGTTTTCATCCGAGCGGTATTTGTTGAAACTGTCTAACGCATTTTGATATTGTATATATAATGTTTTGCATTCATCAGTAAACCAAGGCTTGTCTGCATTAGATTTATGAACTTTATCGCCATTTTCACAAAATTCACACTGTTCTTTGAATGTTACTTCAGATTTCGTATACTGTTCATATATATCGGTTAAAAGATTATTAAGTCTTTCTACACATGTATCAATATCGCTGTTTTCGTCAAAATTTACCAGTAGATCATCAAACTTTTGTGTGTTGAGTATCAATTTACTTCTTGTATCATCTTCTGACCCTTCATTCCAGTTAAATACATTGAACTTAATTTTATTACAATGACATTGACCGTAAGTCTGATTATTACCCTTAAGGTACAATTCAAATACTACATAATAATTTCATCCCGGAATATTGCCTACATGAAATTGTGCGGAGTTATACTTATGACCGAACATCAGTCGTATTATTCCATTATTTCTATGTTTTCCTTTTCACCTCTTGGAAGGCTAAAACCTGGATAAGCTCATACCAGGCTCAAGCTAGCAGCCACTCGCTAGCAGCCACTACGCTAGCAGCCAGTTTTCGGATATGTCTATGAACCCAAAAGTTGCATAAGATTCAAACGTACTCAAAATGTTTTATTGATATATAACCAATATATTATCAGTGTTTAACATATAATAAAGCAGTTGGAGAACTATTCGATGATTTAAAATATCTAGTCCTGTTCATTAATTTAAGACAATAGTAATCGATGTCAATATACCAAACAGCGTCCTCCCGCTTTTAATTTTAATAGTCAACAGTTTTGAGTGTACATAGAATCGTAAATATGTAATAAAATTATTGAAATGCTTACAAAATTGCTTGTAACAGGAATTGACATTGAAATCATAAATTAATTTTGTGATATTGTGTCAAATAGCTTTCCATATTCTCGGCATCCTGTCAAATAGTTCCTGAAAAGTTATTATTGTTCTGCATGACAAGAAAAGAAAGTTGCATTAATATTTTTTAATGAGACAAATCTGTTTTAACGAAACATTCTATTTCTGAAGCAGTGGATATCGCTTACTTCTGATTAGACGAAAGGTTTATTTTTGTACACAAAGTATGGTGGGCAAGGAAATTATTTATTATCTAAAAAAAAATCAGTGTTATACATAAACGTGGAATTTTGGTCAGTAGGCACTAGGTCCAAAGCTTCAGTTTGCACCTAGTATGAGTAAAAGTATTGCCGTAGAACATTTTTATTACCATTACCGTAAGGGTGGGGTAGGGTGTCCGACCCCAACTTTGGACCTAATTTAAAAAAACTAAGCCGAACCACACCCTGAATTTTTCTCAAGCAGACCTTAGCTATTCAGCTTCACATTGCACCTAGTGGCGAAAAAGTATTGCCGTAAAACATTTTTATGACAATTACCGTAAGGGTGGGGTAGGGTGTCCGACCCCAACTTTGGACCTAATTTAAAAAAAACTAAGCCGAACCACACCCTGAATTTTTCTCAAGTAGACCTTAGCTATTCAGCTTCACATTGCACCTAGTGGCGAAAAAGTATTGCCGTAAAACGTTTTTATTACCATTACCGTAAGGGTGGTGTAGGGTGTCCGACCCCAATTTTGGACCTAATTTAAAAAAACGAAGCCGAACCACACCCTGGATTTTTCTCAAGTAGACCTTAGCTATTCAGCTTCACATTGCACCTAGTGGCGAAAAAGTATTGCCGTAAAACATTTTTATTACCATTACCGTAAGGGTGGGGTAGGGTGTCCGACCCCAACTTTGGACCTAATTTAAAAAAAACTAAGCCGAACCACACCCTGAATTTTTCTCAAGTAGACCTTAGCTATTCAGCTTCACATTGCACCTAGTGGCGAAAAAGTATTGCCGTAAAACATTTTTATTACCATTACCGTAAGGGTGGGGTAGGGTGTCCGACCCCAACTTTGGACCTAATTTAAAAAAAACTAAGCCGAACCACACCCTGGATTGTTTCTCAAGTAGACCTTAGCTATTCAGCTTCACATTGCACCTAGTGGCGAAAAAGTATTGCCGTAAAACATTTTTATTACCATTACCGTAAGGGTGGGGTAGGGTGTCCGACCCCAACTTTGGACCTAATTTAAAAAAACTAAGCCGAACCACACCCTGAATTTTTCTCAAGTAGACCTTAGCTATTGAGCTTCACATTGCACCTAGTGGCGAAAAAGTATTGCCGTTAAACATTTTTATTACCATTACCGTAAGGGTGGGGTAGGGTGTCCGACACCAACTTTGGACCTAATTTAAAAAAACTAAGCGGAACCACACCCTGGATTTTTTCTCAAGTAGACCTTGGCTATTCAGCTTCACATTGCACCTAGTGGCGAAAAAGTATTGCCGTAAAACATTTTTATGACAATTACCGTAAGGGTGGGGTAGGGTGTCCGACCCCAACTTTGGACCTAATTTAAAAAAAACTAAGCCGAACCACACCCTGAATTTTTCTCAAGTAGACCTTAGCTATACAGCTTCACATTGCACCTAGTGGCGAAAAAGTATTGGCGTAAAACATTTTTATTACCATTACCGTAAGGGTGGGGTAGGGTGTCCGACCCCAACTTTGGACCTAATTTAAAAAAACTAAGCCGAACCACACCCTGGATTTTTCTCAAGTAGACCTTGGCTATTCAGCTTCACATTGCACCTAGTGGCGAAAAAGTATTGCCGTAAAACATTTTTATGACAATTACCGTAAGGGTGGGGTAGGGTGTCCGACCCCAACTTTGGACCTAATTTAAAAAAACTAAGCCGAACCACACCCTGAATTTTTCTCAAGCAGACCTTAGCTATTCAGCTTCACATTGCACCTAGTGGCGAAAAAGTGTTGCCGTAAAACATTTTTATTACCATTACCGTAAGGGTGGGGTAGGGTGTCCGACCCCAACTTTGGACCTAATTTAAAAAAAACTAAACCGAACCACACCCTGGATTTTTCTCAAGTAGACCTTAGCTATTCAGCTTCACATTGCACCTAGTGGCGAAAAAGTATTGCCGTAAAACATTTTTATTACCATTACCGTAAGGGTGGGGTAGGGTGTCCGACCCCAACTTTGGACCTAATTTAAAAAAAACTAAGCCGAACCACACATTGGATTTTTCTCAAGTAGACCTTAGCTATTGAGCTTCACATTGCACCTAGTGGCGAAAAAGTATTGCCGTAAAACATTTTTATTACCATTACCGTAAGGGTGGGGTAGGGTGTCCGACCCCAACTTTGGACCTAATTTAAAAAAACTAAGCCGAACCACACCCTGAATTTTTCTCAAGTAGACCTTAGCTATTCAGCTTCACATTGCACCTAGTGGCGAAAAAGTATTGCCGTAAAACATTTTTATTACCATTACCGTAAGGGTGGGGTATGGTGTCCGACCCCAACTTTGGACCTAATTTAAAAAAAACTAAACCGAACCACACCCTGGATTTTTCTCAAGTAGACCTTAGCTATTCAGCTTCACATTGCACCTAGTGGCGAAAAAGTATTGCCGTAAAACATTTTTATTACCATTACCGTAAGGGTGGGGTAGGGTGTCCGACCCCAACTTTGGACCTAATTTAAAAAAAACTAAGCCGAACCACACATTGGATTTTTCTCAAGTAGACCTTAGCTATTGAGCTTCACATTGCACCTAGTGGCGAAAAAGTATTGCCGTAAAACATTTTTATTACCATTACCGTAAGGGTGGGGTAGGGTGTCCGACCCCAACTTTGGACCTAATTAAAAAAAACTAAGCCGAACCACACCCTGAATTTTTCTCAAGTAGACCTTAGCTATTCAGCTTCACATTGCACCTAGTGGCGAAAAAGTATTGCCGTAAAACGTTTTTATTACCATTACCGTAAGGGTGGGGTAGGGTGTCCGACCCCAATTTTGGACCTAATTTAAAAAAACTAAGCCGAACCACACCCTGGATTTTTCTCAAGTAGACCTTAGCTATTCAGCTTCACATTGCACCTAGTGGCGAAAAAGTATTGCCGTAAAACATTTTTATTACCATTACCGTAAGGGTGGGGTAGGGTGTCCGACCCCAACTTTGGACCTAATTTAAAAAAACTAAGCCGAACCACACCCTGAATTTTTCTCAAGTAGACCTTAGCTATTCAGCTTCACATTGCACCTAGTGGCGAAAAAGTATTGCCGTAAAACATTTTTATTACCATTACCGTAAGGGTGGGGTAGGGTGTCCGACCCCAACTTTGGACCTAATTTAAAAAAACTAAGCCGAACCACACCCTGGATTTTTCTCAAGTAGACCTTGGCTATTCAGCTTCACATTGCACCTAGTGGCGAAAAAGTATTGCCGTAAAACATTTTTATTACCATTACCGTAAGGGTGGGGTAGGGTGTCCGACCCCAACTTTGGACCTAATTTAAAAAAACTAAGCCGAACCACACCCTGAATTTTTCTCAAGTAGACCTTAGCTATTCAGCTTCACATTGCACCTAGTGGCGAAAAAGTATTGCCGTAAAACATTTTTATTACCATTACCGTAAGGGTGGGGTAGGGTGTCCGACCCCAACTTTGGACCTAATTTAAAAAAAAACTAAGCCGAACCACACCCTGAATTTTTTCTCAAGTAGACCTTAGCTATTCAGCTTCACATTGCACCTAGTGGCGAAAAAAGTATTGCCGTAAAACATTTTTTATTACCATTACCGTAAGGGTGGGGTAGGGTGTCCGACCCCAACTTTGGACCTAATTTAAAAAAAAACTAAGCCGAACCACACTCTGGATTTTTTCTCAAGTAGACCTTGGCTATTCAGCTTCACATTGCACCTAGTGGCGAAAAAAGTATTGCCGTAAAACATTTTTTATGACAATTACCGTAAGGGTGGGGTAGGGTGTCCGACCCCAACTTTGGACCTAATTTAAAAAAAAACTAAGCCGAACCACACCCTGAATTTTTTCTCAAGCAGACCTTAGCTATTCAGCTTCACATTGCACCTAGTGGCGAAAAAAGTATTGCCGTAAAACATTTTTATTACCATTACCGTAAGGGTGGGGTATGGTGTCCGACCCCAACTTTGGACCTAATTTAAAAAAAAACTAAACCGAACCACACCCTGGATTTTTTCTCAAGTAGACCTTAGCTATTCAGCTTCACATTGCACCTAGTGGCGAAAAAAGTATTGCCGTAAAACATTTTTATTACCATTACCGTAAGGGTGGGGTAGGGTGTCCGACCCCAACTTTGGACCTAATTTAAAAAAACTAAGCCGAACCACACATTGGATTTTTCTCAAGTAGACCTTAGCTATTCAGCTTCACATTGCACCTAGTGGCGAAAAAGTATTGCCGTAAAACATTTTTATTACCATTACCGTAAGGGTGGGGTAGGGTGTCCGACCCCAACTTTGGACCTAATTTAAAAAAAACTAAGCCGAACCACACCCTGGATTTTTCTCAAGTAGACCTTGGCTATTCAGCTTCACATTGCACCTAGTGGCGAAAAAGTATTGCCGTAAAACATTTTTATGACAATTACCGTAAGGGTGGGGTAGGGTGTCCGACCCCAACTTTGGACCTAATTTAAAAAAACTAAGCCGAACCACACCCTGAATTTTTCTCAAGTAGACCTTAGCTATTCAGCTTCACATTGCACCTAGTGGCGAAAAAGTATTGCCGTAAAACATTTTTATTACCATTACCGTAAGTGTGGGGTGGGTGTCCGACCC
>JAASAO010000789.1:0-41577 GCA_017311375.1 Mytilus coruscus
TGAAAGTATGATATAACTGTTGGTGGGGTAATTTAATTTTTAAATAATTGTCTGAAATAAATGATTGTCATTTGATTATTGAAATATTAATTTGGTTTGCTTTTCTAAGTATGTATTGTTTAATATTTTCAGTCTATTGAAAGTTTTTTCTTGATTTAATTTCTTAGGATTAAATATTTGGAGCCGTATTCAAAGTTTCGATCCTTTAAATTATGACCCTGAAATCATGTTAGATAATTTAAATTTTTTGCAGAAGCCTGGATTTCTAAAAGTCTATATGGTGCTCTGTTAATTTGGTCAACCAAAGGTAATTCCCGGGCATTATTTAATCAGTGACCTATTTATGATAAGTTCATGTTGTATTTTGTTTTTCTTTATTTTAATTAGTAAATAACTTAAAATTTATTTATTTCTTCTTTAGAGTTTATTACCTGACTTATTTACTAAGCTCATTAAAGTTTAATTTTGGTACCGTTCTATCTAGATATAAAAAAGGTTTAAATTTTCAGTCCTATAGTCTGGAGTATTATGGGAAGTTCATTGGGTACTTGAACCTATTCTTTGGTTGAACTTAGTTTTTATTTGTTGTGTTTTGTTTTGAATTGTTCTGTATATGTGGGTATTTTGATGATTCCTTTTCATGGTTCATGTTACTAAAGTTATTTTGTCAATTAATTTTTTGTGTTTTAAATAGATATAATTTGGTACTTTCCTTCAAGGTCTATTGTCAGACATTTTCAGCTTGCTTATCATATTTGTGATAGTA
The DNA here is from genome assembly GCA_017311375.1 of Mytilus coruscus. Classification (NCBI taxonomy): domain Eukaryota; kingdom Metazoa; phylum Mollusca; class Bivalvia; order Mytilida; family Mytilidae; genus Mytilus; species Mytilus coruscus. Next base: position 767 of record JAASAO010000789.1, read on the forward strand.
CAAGAATTTTCGTGTCAAGTCCATACGTAACTATGCTATAGTCTACAAGTTATATTTTGATAATGAGCTTAGTGTATATGTCATGACTATTCTGACTTCTCATTTCAATGGTTCTTATTTATATTTGTATGAAGTATTCTTACTGTAACATATATGATCTTTTTACTGGAATCTATTTGGTATGTCTATTGGTAGGTTCTATGCCTGCTAATTTTTATTGTCTAGGTTCAAATGTTAGTTGAACAAGTTGTTTGTAATATTATATTAAATAAGCATATCAATATATTGTGATATTAGACTAAGGTAGTAATTGCGGTGTCTTCTAGCTTTTGACCTATTTTCACTTTTATAGCTATGTTGAGTTCGTCAACTGTATTTTACTTTTCTTTAGACTATGATTGTTAATCTATTTTTGTACATGAATCTTTGAGTGTAAATGCCTTGACTCATTTTTGGTTCATTGAGTCTCAGTTAGTAGTTTTATTGATATATATGTATATCATATTATTTGTTAATGTAGTTTATGATCTAATGTGTATAGGTTATTCATTGACTTAAGTTACATTAATTTAAGGTTGTTTATTGACTTACTCATTTCATGGATCTATGTTGTTGAATTTGTGTAAGTTATTTATACTATAATTTTTATGTAATTTAGTCATTGTAATGGTTAGGGAAATATTTATATTCAGTATTCATTATTTATATGATTTAAAATAATTGTCTAATGTACTAGATTTAATTATGACTATTTTGGTTATTCCATTAAGTTATTCTGTTGTTTTTTTTCGCTTTTTAACTTATCATTCAGTTATTTGAATATTGTAAGTATGTATATGAACTTTATTTCATAGGTCAATATTATATCTAGGAGTATTTTAACTTAACATATTTTAACTTTACTTGTATAAATTACATGAAGCAGATTACTAGCTTCACTTTTGGTTTAATGCTTTAAGGTTATATTATATCTTTATTTTTTCAAATGATGTTGTCATTATGACAGTATATCATGTATTGAATAAATTAGAAATATCGACTTATATAAAAGATCTTATTTGATATCTGTTACAGCGTAATTCATTTCGTATTTTAAAATTTGATCATATTTTGTATAATCTTTATAATAAATATGTAAAATACTTAATCATTAGTTAATGATATTCTGAAAAGAATATTTTGTATGTTAATTTATAAATAATATGTATATTATTTTTGAGAATATAACTTAGTATATGACGAATAGTACATTTTCATGTCTAAAATCATTTAATATCAGTTAATTTGACAAGTCATCTGAACTTATCAAAATGATCTATACATTTTTATTAATTGTTTTAGGTTAAAATTGTTATTTACTTGCTATACATATTTAGATTAATTACTTAATGCATTATAGTTGATTTGGTCACGTTTTTAACTGTTATATTTTTGCAATTATTGCTTACGTTTTCTCGTCATTCGTTATTGTATTTTGCTTGTCGTCTGGTACTATATATTTGTCTAGTTTCACGTTTAATATTAGTTTGTTGCAGGTCTTATTAGTTACTATTCCGTTAGTACTTATTATATTTTCTTGAATTATGTTGCTTTGATCCTTGTTAGTTCGTTATTCGTGTCGTTTGACTGCTTCATGTCTCAGTTAACTTTAAGGAGTTTATAGTTTTTTGTTTTCTTGTATATCTAGTAACTTATTTTTGTATTGTTAGTTGTTATTACTATTTACTTTTCTTTCTTATGAATTATGTTATACATATGACCATTTATGTTATTCAATAACATCTTATACCATAAAGCGTCTCTTCTGACCGTGTCAAACGCTTTTCAAAATCCACAAATGCACAAAAAATTTTTTCTTTTTAATTTCAAAATTTCAAAGAAAGAGTGCAGTATAAATATACAATCGACTGTTGAATATCCACTTCTAAATCCAAACTGATTTTCATTTATTAATAAAATTCATCGGAAGAATTTGATAATCTATGACATAAAATCAAGTGAATAATTTCCCAACACAACTGACAATTGTGATAGGTCTATAGTTTTTGGATCAAATTTGTTTCCTTATTCTTATAAAATGGTTTGATCGTGCCAATTACCCAAGATTCTGGTACAATCCCAGTTCTAAAACTAAGTTAAACAATTCAACATATACATCAATTAAAAATCACTAGAAGATTTAATATATTCATTTATAATCATATCGTCGCCACAGGCTTTGTTACTTTTAGTTTCTTAATACAATTCATAATCTCATCCTTTGTAATTAGACCATTAAGTGTACCATTTAAATCATTTAAAGCATCTTGGTCTACATTTGGTAACTCAATAGGATCGGGGTGCCTGATTTTAGATCTCTGAAAAAATTTAGTAAATTATCAAAATTTATGTCTGGTTGTTTCTTGTGTTCCCGCTTATTTAAAATATTCCAATACTCTTTTGAATTTTGAGATCTGAGGTTTTTTATTTTTTTTTGTCATATCACGTTTATGAGTTTTTATGGCTTGGTCCATAACTTTTTTATATTTTCTCTCAGCATTTTTAACTTCGTTATATAATAAAAGCGAAGGTGAAAATTTGAGCCTGCGCTTAAGCTTTCTAAAATTTTGCCTCACAAATTTGCAGTCATAATTAAACCATGGCTTGTCTCCCTTTTTTTTAGGGGCTTGCTTTTTTGGTTTATCAGTTTGTGTTCCAAACGTTGTCTTAGCAGACTCTAAAACAACTAATCCAATCTCATTTACAAATGCGTTGACATTGTTATCATCAACTTTTTCTAAATTCACATTTTTCAAATTACGTAACAACCTGTCTAATCTATCAACATTTATATTAGCTCTAAATTCAGGTACCATTTTATGATCCCATTTATTAATCTTTTGTCTTGACTGATCATTAGGACTGTTCTGTTCATTACAAACTGTGATCAATGAGTTGCTTTCTAAGCGTAAATACAATGGACAATGAACATCTGAATACAAGTGTGAAAATTCTAGTACATCAAAATCAATAAGTTTTTCTAAGACATTAACATTACTCAAACAATAGTCTACAACACTAGCATTTCTGCAGGTAAATTTCCCAGTTTTATCATTTCCCAGTCTACCATTCATAAAGAATAAGTTGTTACATTTACATAAATCAAGCAGGTTATTACCGTAACGTGTTTTCCCTTTATCCATACTAATACGATCTCTGGGTATATTATACAATTCTAAGTTACATACATCATTTATAGGTACACCTCTAAATCAATACTAATATCTTTTCATCAATAAATACATAATCTTTCTCATTTGAGGTACGTATGCGTTAAAATCACCAATAATAAAAATATGTTCAAATGTTGTAGAAAATTCCAAGTATTCATTTTCAATTTCATTGAATGCAACAGGGAAGAGTATGATGTATATTCTGGTGGGATATAGACCACTCGAAAAGTATATCCTCGTTATTTAAAAATTTAGAAATTTTACACCATAGAACAAATTTACTATTTGTTTCAATCACTTCTATAGAGTTATTCAGATTTTCTCTATACCCGATTACAATGCCACCTGATTTAACTCTTGATATTTTACGTCTATTTTTGAATTTTAATGTGTAACCAGATAAATGAATATCATCCATATCGTCAGTTTTTGATTCAACAAAGCAAACAACATCATGTTTTCGGATCAAACTTTCAAATTCTGGATATTGTAGTCTATGTTTTAGGCCACAACAATTAACATATAAAAGATCTATAGCTTTTTTGTCTGTAATACTATTTTTTGACAAATAGGCAGATTCACCTGATAAAGACGCACTTATGTCTTCATTATTTATAGTAATATTTTCATCAACATCAATATCTACAAGAACGTTTAAATTTCCAAAAATACAATTAATCTGTTCAAATGTTTCATCACAATTACTATTTACATTATTTTCAGCAATGTCTACATATTTATTATCAGGTTTATCAATTAGTGTCGAACTGTCAATATGTTGCACTCCTCGGCAATCCTAGTAATGAGCCTTGAGTTGAACCTGTGCGGATCGTTTCTTGGGGTTGCTATCAGATGAGGGGTTGATTTTGGTCGTTCAATACGCGGTGGTGTGGCGTCACTTTGGCGCTGTGGTGAGGCGTAACTAAGACGCTGTGGTGTGGCATCACTTTGGCGTAGCGACGAAGATCCACCTTGGCGTGTCGGTAGACTGCCATCTTGGTATGGGATATCTGCTATCTCGGCATCGTCGGGATTTGGTAAAGCTCATTGTCTATAAAGAGGCGGTCTCGTCTGAGTGTTGCAATTTCCTGTTTCGCTTTGCCTCTTTCATAATAGGATATAGCTTTCGTCTCCTGTCCTCTGTTTCTTTGGGGAATTGTTGCTTAATGCCGTATCTTGTGTTCCGTAGCCTGTATGCATTATCTAAAACGTACTGTAGGTCACAATGATCTAGGAAACGTGCTACTATGGGTCTTCCGCCACCTTGATATCGTCCAAACCTGTGAACGTTTCCGAACTCTATTTTATAGTCAATGCCTAGTTCGTTGTTAAGAAAACACCGGAGAAGTTCTTCGGTGTTTTCATCTCTGACGTTATAAAGCCCGGTAAAAACAAGATTGTTCTTCATGGCGCGGCACTGAAGGTCGAGCACTTTTTCCTTCATGTTTTCAAGCTCTGTTTGGCAGTTGCATGCTTGTCGCTGGTCACTCAATTCTGATAAATTTTTGAATAGTTTATTTATACAGGCTTTTGCTTGTTCGAGTTCCTTTGAGTTTTCCTCGGTGACGATTTTGTTTCTGTCGCATCGAGCTTTAACATCGTCAAATAGGTTCCCTATCCCTTGGACATTGGTTTCAAGTTCTGTTACTTTGGTTTGACATGTTTTAGTCCCTGCTTGTTAGTTATAACCCTGCTGGTCAAGGATGTTATTATATTTTTAAATTCACCGAAATTTTCAATCCCCTTTTCAACAACTTGCAATCTTTTATCAATACTCGATACCAAGCTAATAAAAGTGTTCAATAGTAAAGGTACGCTTAGATCGTCTCCATTGCCTTCAATAATTGACCTACTATCTTCCATTAGTTTACGAGTCTCGCTTAAAGCCATTATGTGTATTGCGGATGTGTATAAACACTAAAGGGCATAGTTGAATATTAAAGTCCAAAGTCCAACTTTGATGAACTGGCCAGTAGCGCTTTCAAATACGTTATATTGTTCAATCTTAGTGAGTTGTATTCGTTACGTGTAGGTGTTATGTACTATTTTGGTGATGTCTATGAAGAATAAACAATTGCTGTGAAAATAGATAAAGTGTTACTTTTCTTTGGCTTTCTTCATCCGAAAATAAAGTCAGTTCCATATCGATTCCAATCATATATCACATATCTCCATAGCAGCTTCGATTTTGCTACATTTTCAATATTTTGTACTCTGAAAATTTTACACGTCCATCTTTCTTAAGGGCACATAACTCTCTTTAGGGTGTTTAAAATTAAAAATATTCAGTGCTATTAAACAATGATCTGATAGATCAGTAGGTGGTTTTACCATAAAGTTATTGATGGTATAAAATAAATTCTGTGATGTCAGCATATAATCTACTGTGCTCTTACCATTACTATTACAAAATGTAAAGTAGCCAAGTGAGTCACCAAGAAATCTTCCGTTCACAATTCTCACTTGAGAGGACTTACAGATATCAACTAGTAGATTCCCATGTAAATTATTTTTCGATCTAATTGATTTCTGTCTAAGGGTAAATCAGGTGTATAATCTTCAGGTACTTGACAGTCTGTAAAATTGTCATTAACACCATCATTTTGAATAAAGTCATTTAACCCTCCTGTGCGTGCATTACAATCACCGCTTTAAATCACTTCACCTTTAGATAGAAAAAAAGAAATATCATTTTCCATTTTTGTGAATGTCAATTCAGAAACATCCTTATTAATATATGGTTTGATATACATTGTAAGTAAAACATAAAAAAATGTCTTTCTCCAAATTGAGGAAAGTTCCATCTATTTTTAACCATATATTGAGAAGTTGTTCTGTTTTATTTCAGAAATTACATTTTAAATTTGGCTTTTATAAATACAAGCTTGCCACCTGATGGTCTCCCCCTTTTTTTGGCCTTTCTAGGCTTAACTATATAGGGAAATGTAAAACCTGGAAGATTTCCCGGAGACTCTCTCAACATAGTTTCAGCAAAACAAACTATATATTTACAAACATTTTCAATAAACAAATCATCCTGAAATTTATCTTCATTTAAACCATGGATATTCCAATAGGCAATATTCATATAGTAAGTCAAAATCTATCTATTTACAAAGGACATGGGGAAAGGGAAATAACTCCATTATTATTGCTTTACAGATCTTTTTTGTTAATATATGCAGGGACATATAAGTCATTGATATATATGTGTAATGTGTATATTTTCTATTTCATTTAGTTATCAAAGTAATATAATAAATATATAAGTTTCTTTTACTTTAACTTAAAACACAATAATGAGTTTCAAACATGGGACAAGGGAAGTAAATCTAATTTTTCTTTTCATGAGATGTGTTCTAATTTTATGTATCATAAAACATTGATAGCAATATGTATGTAATAGTGCCTAGACTACAGTATACTTTTAAAGAGTGTATATTACAATATACATGTAATTAATGACATTTGCAAGCAACGTAAATAAAAAATGAAAACATACTATTGTGATTTTTGTACAAAAATAAAAATAACAACTGTAATAAATGCTTATTATTCTAATTGGCCTTAATTGCAGTATATGGCTAAATGTACTGTACTATATAGCTTTTCAGTTAAATCTATAGCTGAATTATCGTGCAAGTTCAATAAGTCTACTGAGAAGTAGGTTCATCTCACTTTTGTTGGATCTCCCATTGTTAGTGTTGTGATATTGTTGACTACCGGTATAATAGTTATAGGGGTTTTGGTTTTCATTGTACATGTAGTTTTGCCTGTAAGACTGATTGTCATTGTTTTGTCAACCATAGGAGTGGTTATGTTTAAAGTTTCCGTTTTGTGTTTTACTTGTAGAAATAGAAGTTTTGTACTCATTATTAGGTTTAAGTCCAAATACTGGGTTCAAATGAGTTTTTATACGACCGCAAAAATTACAACCGCAAAATTTTTGCGGAATTTTGCGGTCATATATATTGGTATCACGTCGTCGTCATCCAAAGACACATTGGTTTCCGGACAATAACTTTTGTTTAAGTGTATGGATTTCTATGAAATTTTACCATAAGGTTTATGACCACAAAAGGAAGGTTGGGATTGATTTTGGGGGTTATGGTCCTAACAGTTCAGGAATTAGGGGCCAAAATGGGGCCCAAATAAGCATTTTTCTAGTTTCCAGACAATAACTTGTGAAATGGTGTATGGATCTCTCTGAAATTATACCACAAGTTACCATATCACAAAGGGATGGTAAGAATTTTCTTTGGGGGTCATGGCTCCAACTGTTTAGGAATTAGGGGCAAAAAAGGGGAAAAAACAAGGGTTTCCAGGTTAATGAACAATAACTTAAGTACAAAACATAATTTTAAAGCAGTGTAAGGAGGTAATTCAAACACATATTGTCAAATTACCTCCTTACACTGCTTGTAAATTATTTATTGTCTTTAGGTGATTAGCTGTCAATTTATTTTAGAAGTTAGTATTTTTAAAATGTTTAATAAAGGTAATTTAATTATAGCCAAGATTATGTATGTGAAGGAATTTTATTTTAGATATTACTATTTAATGTTGCTGGTGGAGGCTTTTTAATTTTAGGCATGATTATGATGTCATTTCTATTTTAAAATTATTTAATTTTAGCCATGATTATGTATGTGAAGGAATTTTATTTTAAATATTACTATTTAATGTTGCTGATGAAAGTGTTTTAATTTTAGGCATGATTATGATGTCATTTTCTATTTTAATACTTTTATGATGTATTTAAATGGGTTTTATGGTTGCAAAGTCCTAGCTGTCAATTTATTTTAGAAGTTACTTTTAAATGCTGATGAAAGAATTTTATTTTTAGATATTACTATTAAAAGTTGCTGATGAAGGTTTTTAGCTCACCTGGCCTAAAAGGCCAAGTGAGCTTTTCTCATCACTTGGCGTCTGGCGTCCGTCGTTGTCGTCGTCGTCCGTCGTCGTTCACTTTTAGAAAAATCTTCTCCTCCGAAACTAATAGGTTAAATTTAACCAAACTTGGCCACAATCATCACTGGGGTATCTAATTTTAAAAATGTGTCCGTTGACCCGGCCAACCAACCAAGATGGCTGCCATGGCTAAAAATAGAACATAGGGGTAAAATGCAGTTTTTGGCTTATAACTCAAAAACCAAAGCATTTAGAGCAAATCTGACTGGGGTAAAATTGTTTATCAGGTCAAGATCTATCTGCACTGAAATTTTCAGATGAATCGGACAATGGGTTGTTGGGTTGCTGCCCCTGAATTAGTAATTCTAAGGATTTTTCCGTTTCGGTTATTATCTTGAAAATTATTATAGATAGAGATAAACTGTAAACAGCAATAATGTTCAGCAAAGTAAGATCTACAAATAAGTCAACATGATCAAAATGGTCAGTTGACCCCTTAAGGAGTTATTGCCCTTTAAAGTAATTTTTACCAATTTTTGTAAATTTTGTAATCTTTTACAAAATCTTCTCCTCTGAAACTACTAGACCAAATTCAACCAAACTTAGCCACAATCATTATTAGGTATTTAGTTTAAAAAATATGCGGTGACCCAGCCAACCAACCAAGATGGCTGCCATGGCTAAAAATAGAACATAGGGTAAAATGTAGATTTTGGCTTGTAACTCTGAAACCAAAGCATTTAAAGCAAATCTTACAGGGATTAACTTGTTTATCAAGTAAATATCTATCTGCCCTCAAATTTTCAGATGAATTGGACAACTGGTTGTTGGGTTGCTGCCCTGAATTGGTAATTTTAAGGAAATTTTGCCGTTTTGGTTATTATCTTGAAAATTATTACAGATAGAGATAAACAGTAAACAGCAATAATGTTCAGCAAAGTAAGATCTTCAAATAAGTCAACATGACCAGAATGGTCAGTTGACCCCCTAAGGAGTTATTGCCCTTTATAGTCAATTTTAACAATTTTCATTAATTTGGTAAATTTTGGTAAGTTTTACAAAATGTTTTCCTTTTGTAATCTTCTTTTCTGAAACTGCAGTAGAAAATCAATATAGAAAACAATCTACGAATGAACTGGCAATAAAAATAATTGATAATTCTATAACATGAAAAAAATCCCGAACAATAGGTCGAATGTCAGATATGTTTCAGTACTTTGGCTTCATTTTCTACAGATTCAAGTGCAAATGATGCTTGAATTCCTACACTAATTTATACAGACTTCATCCCTTTCACAGGTAATGCCTGCCTCATATTATATTTAAAACTTTAATAGAATATCAGAAATTTTGAGAGAAAATTAATCAACCATGCAAGATCTAAAACTTAATTAATATTGTTCAAATTATCAATTAACTATTAAAAAAAAAATTCTCATTAAAAAATATAGTTCTTCATTTTATATTTTATCAAAATTTAGGGAAAAAATTGAATTTAATTGTGTCCCTTGTTCTCATTTCCTGGGATAAATCCAATACAAATTAAAGTATTGGTATTGAATTAATATTTAAGAAATATTTCAAACCTTACCATTTTCTTCACAAGAATGAAGACCATATTCAGTGTCATGAGTATCAGTCATCATATTTGTTGTACTTTGTTGTTTAAAAGTTGAATACAAAAAGATCAACAAAGCAATTAAAAACCACTTGAATTTTGCAACAACAAATGAGAGTTTTAATGACCTCAGCTGGCTATACAACCCTTGCACAATCAACTGAATTTTGCAGAAATCATTAATAGGAAAGATTGCCCTTAAATGATAATTTTTTATTACCTTTTTGTTTTTTTTGGAGGGGGGGTGTGTTGCGCAACAACAAAACTTCACAACAAACTTTCTCATCGCTTCGCATTTCTCGTTAGATAAGTTTTACAAAAATTCTCCCCTGAAACTACTGTCAAATTAAACCAAACTTGGTTTAAATCACCACTAGGATATCCAGGGACCACTGTGTATGATGACCCTGCCTGCCAACATGGCACACATGGCTGAAATAAAACATAAGTTTCAAACACACTTTTTAGTCTTATATCTCTGAAACTAAACGACAGTATAACAGTTGCATTTATCATGCATCTATTGTAAATAAAAATATCAGGTGGGCGACACAGGGTCCTTGGAGCCTCTAGTTTAATTTTAGCCATGACTATGATGTCATTTTCTATTTTAATACTTTTATGATGTATTAAAATGGACTTTTATGTTTAAAAAAAAGCATTTTTCTAGTTTCCAGACAGTAACTTGTGATTAAGTGTATGGATCTCTCTAAAATTGTACTACAAGGTTCCATACTACAAAGGAAAGACTGCAATTGAGTTTGATGGTTAATGCTAAAAGCGGATTCAAAAAGTTTGGGGAAGGGGTTTCAATTTTTTTAAAAGGGTTCATATTTTTTTTTCAAAATTTTCAAAATTTCAAATTTTTGAAAAGTTTCAAGAAGAAATCTTCAATTGCACAGTATTGCGCATTAGATTTGTAAGATCTTTGACCACATTTATTTTGTGTCAGAAACCTATATTATGTCAGAAATTTGATCACAATCCAAATTCAGATAGTATCAAGCTTGAATATTGTGTCCAAATTTGCCCCAACTGTTCAGGGTTCGACCACTGCCGTCGTATCAGGCTGCGCTCAGCTAAGCATTTTATTAAGATTCTGACAAGGCATTTTTTGCCTGATTGATTAAAATGAATGCCATCCTCTTGAAAAGTGGACGTGTTAATACCACTTATGTCATTGTTTAAAATGAATTTAACATCTGATTGATTTTCGCAATATTTCTTTATTTCTTCATTGAATTCTTTTGCTTTTCGTAGAGCCTGCGACTATTGTCGCAAAAGCGAGACAAAGCAATCCTACATTCCGTCGTCTGCGGCGTCCACAAATATTCACTCTGTGGTTGAAATTTTAATAACTTTCTTAAACTATACAGAACAGAAGCTTGTTTATGATCATAAGATAGTATCCAGAAGTAAATTTTGTTAAAAAAATAATCAGGTTTATCTGTATTTTACTTATAAATGGACTTAGTTTTTCTGCCAGTTAACATTACATTCACTCTGTGGTTAAAATTTTTTAAATTTTAATAACTTTCTTAAAATATCCTGGATTTCTACCAAACTTGGACAGAAGCTTGTTTATGATCAAAAGCTAGTATCTAGAAGGAAATTTTGTAAAAATTTATTTCCTGTTTTTCCATATATTACTTATAAATGGACTTAGTTTTTCTTCCAGTTAACATTACATAGAGTCTGCAGTTAAAGTTTTTAAAACATTTATTTGATTCACAAACCATCCTGGATTTTTACCAAACTTGGACAGAAGCTTCTTACAATCAAAAGATAGTATCTAGAGGAAAATGTCAAAATTATCTTCTTTATCATTTGTTCATTCAATAAATTTATGTTTCAACTCTTTTATAAATCTATAGATTTGATTGCATACTGTATTTAATTCTTTACAAGTATAACTTTTTTCATACATTTCAAACGTTTTATTTCATTAACTGTAAATCTATTATGTGCATTCCCCTATCACACTGAAAACATAGACAACAGCAAAAGTAGGCGAGACACAGGGTTCCGTGGAACCCTGACGAATTTTTATTTGTTGAAATGGGGCTGTTTCACATGATCAAATGTTGGTAAAACATGTATGTCGGAACTAGTATGACTGTTTTTTGTGTTTTCTATAAGGTTTTTCATTTCATTTACACATGCAGTAGTTGTTTTGATACTCAAGTCATTGCTTCCTACACCTAAGACAATATGCCTGGTGTCTTTGTTGGTTGTTTCAAGAATAGTCTCCCCTGCACCTTTTATATTATTCTTCTTTCCTGGTCCAAGAACCTTGATTTTGGATTGTATGTTTCTGTACAGTTTTGATGCCAATAGACCATTTCCATGAGAGTCAATAATTATTTCTAGATCTTGAGCATACCTGTATGGTTTTTCTTTAGGAATACTGTTATCATCATCTTTCTTTTTTGTTCATCTCTGATTTTTTCACTTATATATGTCATGTCATCATTTTGTGTTGTAAGCTCTGTAAATCAGTTGTGTGTGCTTATGGTTGCCTTGTATTCAATTTCAGGTACATGTATCTCATGAAGTTGCTTTTCAAGATCAGATAGTTCCTTGTTTAAAAACTGATTTTGCTCCTCAAAGGCTCATTTTGTGTTCTTAGATTTGAGTTTGACGACTCCAAATTTGTCAACGCTTTCTTTAAGTCAGAATTTTCCTTTAATGTGACAGTGTAAGTAACTTCATTTCTTTGTAAATTTATTTTTGTCAAAATTGACTTTTCAAAGTCTACAAGTTTCTTGTCAAGGACTGCTGAACTTACAAATTGTTTCTTCATCTGATTAGATGATAACACAAGGCCATGAAGCTCTTTTTCTAATTTTTGTTGATTTCCTTTCAGGTCATCAAGATTTTTATTTAGTTCTGACATTTTGCTATCATAGTTATTGTTATCTGTAGGGTTGTCATCTCTATGAGTTTGACTGTTCCTCTGGTGTCTTTCGTCCCTCTTTTTAAGCCTTCACAGGTGTTTGACACTTAACATAGTTTACTCTCTAATAGTTGCAATAATGCAAGAATATTTTCAGTGGATTGTTTATTCATCACAGTATCATGTGTTCTTGGCGTTACAATTTTAGGGTTGACATTTTCATAGGTTTTGTCTCACTTTGGTCTAATTGTGTTATGAAGTCAGTGTATTCTGTGTTGGATGAATCAAGAAGACTATTGTGTTCACGATTTGTGACTGTATTGTCTAGTTTAAAATGATTGTCTAGTATTGATTAAAGATATTGGAACTCTGTTTTTGTCCATGATAAATAATGTGTTCCTTGAACTGTTATGAGAAAGTTGTTGGATATAAATGAAATGTAAGTAGTTTGTTTGAGTCAGTATTTATTTCATCTTCAGTGCCCTTGAAAATTGTATAAATATTTCACCTATGTTGCCCTCTTTAGTATTTTCTTTGTCTGTCCACTTTAAAGTATAGTTGTCAAGAGCCCCAAATTGGGAATGGTAGCGAAAAGCAAAAGTTTTTATCCAAAGCAGAAACCGATCTTTTGATTCAACTCGGAATGCTACCATATGTGCAGCTGGCCTGTACAAGTCGTGATCAAGTTTTTCAAAAGGTGCCTTAATAGCAATGCCTGTTGGTGGTTTTGGTTGATCAGGCAACTTATACTTAATAAATTCAGTGTCAGGCATCCAAAGATTGGATTTAGTAACACTCTCAACAGCAATTTTAGGTAGATCGTAAAAAATAGATGCCATATTATTGTTAGTTTTTACAATGACGTGACAAGTTTTGGGTCAAAGAATGTAGATAATGGGCATGATGGCAATAATTGGCTGTTGTGCTGGATGTTAACAGTATAAGGAGTCTTTATATATTACTTGGAACCATTCCTGAATCTTTGTCCTTCTACATTTAGGAATTGTTTATCATAGTTTGTCTATTATTAAATGCACATGTTCCTCAACCGAACCGAAGTAATATTGTCCTTAACAGGAACCGGAAGTAATATTGATGGACTTATATATCTTCTTTACTATTAAAATAAGTGGACCCGTTTTTGAAAAGTTGTTTAAAACAATAATGAATTTATCCACTTTAAGTTAAAAAAGCAAAGATTTTCTTTTTTCTTTTCTACAACAGCAAAATGATCCCTTGTCTGGGGGACAGTCCCTCATTTAAGGGATATCCCTCATTTCGAGGGTTGTTCCCAACCTGATAAATTATATTATTTTAGGTAATTAGGTCACAAGGTGTACATTAAGGATAAAGTGATAAAAGATAAAAATGAACTCAATGAATGCACGAGTGACTTATTCATAAAAGAATCCTGTATCTTCATAAAAGTGTCCTGTAACACACCCTTATTGTACTGTTTTTCTATAGCTATGCTGGGGGCAAAGTCGTACAACTTATATTAAAACTTTTCCCTTTAGGGGAATGTTTTATTATCTGAACAAAATTCTGTTACATAATTTGATGAAATACCTTTGTCAGGTTAAATTATTTTTGTACACAGCTAGTTACTCAAGTGTGAAGTGAGTAAATGTGAGTGAACAGATTTATAACCTGTATGATCATGTGATCAAAAGTTTAAAATTTGACTCCAAATTAGTTTGATCTTTCCTTGAATAAAGACATGGATTATTTCCTTAGAACTTTGTTGGTACACCAAATATGTTCAGAGGTTTATGAGGAGTTTAAGGTATTATTTAGTTATAATTATTTGCTTCAATGCGATCACTTTGGGATTTGAAAGCTTTTAGTTCTAGAAAATTACTTTTGTAGAATCAAAAAGATTTCACAAAATTTTCATGCAGAATAAGGTTGGATGTGAAACAAAATGATGACTATTACAGTTTCTTCACATTTGTTAATATATTGGAGAATTTTGTAAAACACTCTTCCAAATGTCCGTACATGTCCTGAAGTTTACAAGTTTTGCAAAAGCAGAGCCTGATTTAGGGGTGCCTTCCCTTATGGAGCTACATTTATGGGCCCCTCTTTTCAAAATCCTGGATCTGAAAACCTTATATTTATTAATATTTCTAGGGTCATTTGACTTAATGAAAATCGGAATGTATTGAAGCGAGTTTGACTTCTCTCATCAGCAAGTAGATTGTTCTAGTCATAGGGTATGTAAAAATTTTCATAACCTGTTTTAATATTAAATGTTTCTTTTCAGTCTTGTAGTACTATGAACTTACAGTCGTCTAACTTGGTATTCAGATGCATTTAGGATAGCCAGACATTATTACAACTCCATTATATAGACTTTCAACAATGGTAGACCCAGTGTATACAGGTATAATAGTATAGTAAATAAAAAAAAAAACTTTTACAAACCCTGTTTTTTGTCGAGTCTGCGACTTTTGTCGCAGAAAGATCGACATAGGGATAGTGATCCGGCGGCTGCGGCGGCGTTAGCTAACTTCTTAAAAGCCTAATATTTCAGAAGGTAGAAGACCTGGATGCTTCATACTTTGTATATAGATGCCTTATGATGATATGAAGTTTCCGTCTGTCATATGTCCGTTGTCCATGACCTCATTTTCATGGTTCAGTGACTACTTGAAAAAAAAAGTTGATTTTTTGTAATGTTAATTTCTCTCTTATTATGAGTAATATGATAACTATATTTGGTATGTGCGTACCTTGCAAGGTCCTCATGCCTGTCAGACAGTTTTCACTTGACCTTGACCTCGACCTCATTTCATGGATCAGTAAACAAGGTTAAATTTTCGTGGTCAAGTCCATATCTGAGATACTATAAGCAATAGGTCTACTATATTTGGTGTATGTAATGATTGTCAGGTGTACATGTCCAACTGGCAGGTGTCATCTGACCTTGACCTCATTTTCATGGTTCAGTGGTCATAGTTTAGTTTTTGTGTTTTGGTCTGTTTTTCTAATACTGTATGCAATAGGTCAACTGTATTTGGTGTATGGAAATATTTTATGATGTTCATTTCAGTCTGGCAGGTTTTATTTGACCTTGACCTCATTTTCACGGTTCATTGCTCAATGTTAAATTTTTGTGTTTTGGTCTGTTTTTCTAATACTGTATGCAGTAGGTCAACTATATTTGGTGTATGGAAATATTTCACGATGTACATGTCAGTCTGGCAGGTTTTATTGTCGAGCCTGCGACTTTTGTCGCAGAAAGCTCGACATAGGGATAGTGATCTGGCGGCGGCGGCGTTAGCTAACTTCTTAAAAGCTTTATATTTTAGAAGGTGGAAGTTCTGGATGCCTCATGTTACGATGTTCCGTCAATCACATGTCCAATGTCCTTGACCTCATTTTCATGGTTCAGTGACTACTTGAAAAAAAAGTTAACATTTTTTGTAATGTTAAATTCTCTCTTATTATAAGTAATAGGATAACTATATTTGGTATGTGCGTACCTTGCAAGGTCTTCATGCCCGTCAGACAGTTTTCACTTGACCTAGACCTCATTTCATGGATCAGTGAACAAGGTTAAGTTTTGGTGGTCAAGTCCATATCTCAGATACTATAAGCAATAGGTCAAGTATATTCAGTGTATGGAAGGACTGTAAGGTGTACATGTCCAACTGACAGGTGTCATCTGACCTTGACCTCATTTTCATGGTTCAGTGGTTATAGTTAAGTTTTTGTGTTTTGGTCTGTTTTTCTTATACTGTATGCAATAGGTCTACTATATTTGGTGTATGGAATGATTGTAAGGTGTACATGTCTAGCTGGCAGGTGTCATATGACCTTGACCTCATTTTCATGGTTCAGTGGTCAAAGTTAAGATTTTGAGTTTTGGTCTTTTTTTCTAATACTATATGCAATAGGTCAACTATATTTGGTGTATGGATATTTTATGATCTAAATGTCAGTTGCGCAGGTTTTATTTGGCCTTGACCTCATTTTCACAGTTCATTGCTCAATGTTAAGTTTTTGTGTTTTGGTCTGTTTTTCTTAAACTATAAGCAATAGGTCAACTATATTTGTTGTATGGAAGAATAGTTAGCTGTACATGCCTGCCTGGCATGGTTCATCTGACCTTGACCTCATTTTCATGGTTTATTGGTCAATGTTTAGTTTTCTTGGTTAATGTTAAGTTTATGTAACAGTTGTTATAAAGCTTTATATTTAGGACTATCAACATAATATCAATGATTAGTAAAGAAGGCGAGACATTTCAGCGTGTGCACTCTTGTTTGACCTTGACTTCATTTACACGGTTCATTACTCAACGTTAAGTTTTTGTGTTTTTTTTTTTTTTCGTGTTTTGGTACATGTCTGTCTGGCAGGGTTCAAATGACATTGACTTCATTTTCATGGTTCATTGGTCAGTATAGAATTTCAATGATTTGGTCTGTTTCTTTTATACTATAAGCAATAGGTCATCTATATTCTGTGTATGGAGGGATTGTATTAAAGGTGTACATGTATTTCCGGCTTGGTTTATCTGACCTTGACCTCATTTTCTTGGATCATAAATGTTAATGTGATACTTGTAGTAAAACTTTATATGTAGGACTATCAACATAAAATCAATGGTCAGTATAGTAGGCGAGATATTTCAGTGTGTGCACTCTTGTTTTACCTTTTGGATACTTGTAGCTAAAAAGATTAATCAGATATAAAGTATAACATATCTTTTCAACATAATAATATCTGTCTGTTTCTTTGCTTTAGTTATGAGCTGATATTCAGTATTTACAAATATTTGCCATGTATTATATAATTTATAGTCATCTACATCTACATCCATATGAACCACAATAGGTCACGGAACAATAACCTTAATCTTACTTAATGATATTTACATGCAAAGAAATGTTTTATGGTTTAAGTTTTACAGGATAATATTAATATTTGGTTGGGTATGTTTTTATTCTTGTTGAGATAAATATATTAGAAATTGATTGAAATATGACATTGATTAAAGGAGAATTTTTTGTGTACTAAAGAAAACATAAACAATCCGGGTTACACTTATCAATCCTTTAAATAAACTTATTCTAAAAGGTTACCTATTCAACACTGTAAATTAATCTTTGAATATTGTTTTTATTGGTGAAAATATTGATTTTGTCATCAATGAGATAAAACCATACTAAATATTACACATATGTACTTTCACGGTTCTACAATCTGTCAATACCTATAGTTTGGCATTGCACAAGGTTTTTCTCTGACTTAATGACTTCTTTACCTTAATCCATTGGATGTTGGATGTGTACTGATTGATATTTAAGCCTTAGATACATGATTTTTATGCCACATTTATGGGCATTATGTTTTTCGTTCTATGCATCCGTTCGTTAGTCTGTCTGTTCGTTCGTCTGTCCGTTCGTTCGTCTGTCTGTTCGTTCATCCGTCTGTCCCGCTTCAGGTTAAAGTTTTTGGTCAAGGTAGTTTTTGATGAAGTTGAAGTCCAATCAACTTGAAACTTAGTACACATATTCCCTATAATATATTTTTTTATTAGTTGTTATTGGCTTTGAACTAGCTGTCAGTAACTGCGAGTACTCTCAGATCGGTACGTTGTGTCTTTTTGTTTTTGGGATGTATAAGTACCCGTTTATGTCTACTTTGTGTTTTTGTTAGTTGTATTTCTATTTTTATCTATCTGATGGGTAAAGCCTTTTTCAACTGATTTTTATAGTTTGTTCTTATGTTGTACTGTTACACCTCTGTCCCAGGTTAGTGGGAGTGTTGAACACTTCAAACATGTTTAACCCCGACACATTTCATTCTTTATGTGCCTGTCACAAGTCAGGAGCCTGAAAGTTCAGTGGTTGTCCTTGGTTCATTTTTGTCATATTTGTTTTTATGTAAACTGTTTTGTTATAAATTAGGCTGTTAGTTTTCTCAATTGAATTGTTTCATATTTTTAGTGTCTTAGGGCCTTTTAAACCCGACCATATGATTTAGGTTTATCTCATTGTTGAAGGCCGTACAGTTGCCTATAATGACTTACATCTACTTCATTTGAACTTTGGTGGATAGTTGTCTCATCATACCACATCTCCTTATTTTTATATGAATGTCTTAGATTGAATAAACTTTTTATAAAGAACTACAAATAAAATAAAGTTTTAAGTTTCCATCCTTTCAAATATTTTATACTTATCTGATATTTTAGAGGAACCCAACAACTGAACAGAGCAGAACAGTATTCAATGACCTTGAAGAGCAAGCAATGTGTACAGTAAAACAGCTATCTTTGTAGTTGCCAAAGGGTATGGTAAGAACCTCATCTATAATTATGTGTGGTGAGTATTTTTTTGTTGGTTAAAAATTATGCAATAGGGTACTATAATTTTTTTCTTGGAGTCTATTTACCTATTAGGTACTTGGGGACAGGACAATTTTTTTTTAGCCCTCCCCCTTTTTTCCCAGAATCTCATTTTTTTGTTTTCTATTAATTTCAATTATTTTTGAGTTTTTCTGTTGTATGAACATAAATAAATATACTAAGAATAACTTGTAGTTGCTATTTTTTTATCAATTTCATGTTTACTATCCATAGCGGTCACTGATATATATTATATAGAGAGAAGGTATCTCACCTCGTACCTCATCACCTATTTTCCAACTTGAATTCTTTGAGGAATCCCTAGTCTAATTCATAAAATATTAAATTTCTTTCAGGTCAGTTGGCATGACTCTTTTCTGTTATCATTCCTCATTTTAAGCAGTAGGCACTTTAAATTAAATTTGAAGTTGGAATGTCTGCAGAACGAATCAATTTTGTTCGTTGTGTCGTCCTATTTTAATTCTTAAAAAACTGAAGTACTGTATGGGTGACAACTCTAATTCTGCACCAAGTCCGGTTCTCTGAACAAATGTCCCGATTGTTATTGTACAGCACTATAAGGTACGAGAGTTCATCATAACAGTATGAAGTATAAATAAACCGTAAACATGCTTGTGTCTATTTATACTTTATACTAATATGGTGAACTCTAGTACCTTATTGTGCTGTACAATAACATTCAAGACATTTGTTTCAGGGAACCAGAGTTGGTGTGGAATTAAGAGTTGTCGCCCATACAATCATACTTCTGTCATTTAAGAATCAAAATAAGATGAACAAAATTGATCTGTTTTGCCGACAGACGTTGAATTTCATTAAAAGTGCTCCTGCTTAAAACGAAAAATGATAGCTGGAAACAAATTATGCCTACTGACCAGAGGATATTAAATGAATTAGACTTGGGATTCCTCAAAGAATTCATGTAGGAAGATAGGTGATGAGTTACGAAGTGAAATACTGTCCTTCTCTCTATATATTATATAAAAAAATTATTCTGGAAAAAAAGGGGAGGGTTGAAAAAAATTGTCCTGTCCCAATGCAAGTACCTATGCTTTTTATGAAAAAAGGAATGCAGGGTATACATCAATGAGGCACCATCTTAATGAAAATGAATAGCCAAAGACATGATAGAGATCATCAACTATAGTCAGATGTATATACAATAGACCTTATAGCTTATAATTTGCAAATCTGCACCCCTTGACCTGAGAATCTGCACCTTTTGAACTATTGACGTCATACATCTTTTCCATTGTGGCGTCAGATATTTTCTATTGTGATGTCAAAATTTATGTGAACCTTTGTGATGTCCAGTTATGGCTGACAAATAGCGATAAGGTGTAAATTTGATTCAAGTCTAAAAGAGTCGTGAATAATATGAACAGAAAAAAACAAAGAACTTATATGAACACCAAATTCTGACAAGCATATGAGCAAGTGAATGGGTTTAACACTTTTAAAAAAAAATTTCAAACCTTCCCTAAGTAAAGAATTAATAGTAAGGTTGATTGATCTATTTCATTTTATATATTTTCATGTGTATGTTAGTATATATATTTATTTTTTACATAGGTTACTTCAAAGAATTGACGGTAAGGTAGCTACGGAACCATAGCTCTTAGGTCTTTATGATATTATTTTGACTATTTGAGGACCATCTATGTTCAATAAATATCATAAGGACCTAAGAGCTATGGTTCCACAGCTATAAATAGTAAGGTTGATTGATCTACTTCATTTTATATATTTTCATGTGTTTGGTTGTATATATATATTTATTTTTTATATAGGTAACTTCAAAGAATTGATGGTAAGGTAGCTGCGGAACCATAGCTCTTAGGTCTTTATGATATTTTTTGACTATTTGAGGACCATCTATCTTCAATAAATATCATAAGGACCTAAGAGCTATGGTTCCGCAGCTATAAATAGTAAGGTTGATTGATCTATTTCATTTTCTATATTTTCATGTATATGGTTGTATGTATATTTATTTTTTATATAGGTTACTTCCAAGAATTATTGGTAAGGTAGCTGCAGAACCATAGCTCTTAGGTCTTTATGATATTTTTGGACTATTTGAGGACCATCTATGTTCAATAAATATCATAAGGACCTAAGAGCTACAGCTTGCAGCTTAAATAGTAAGGTTGATTGATCTATTTCATTTTATATATTTTCATGTATATGTTTTTATATATATTTATTTTTTATATAGGTTACTTCAAAGAATTGATGGTAAGGTAGCTGAGGAACCATAGCTCTTAGGTCTTTATGATATTTTTTGACTTTTTGAGGACCATCTATGTTCAATAAATATCATAAGGACCTAAGAGCTATGGTTCCGCAGCTATAAATAGTAAGGTTGGTTGATCTATTTCATTTTATATATTTTCATGTATATGGTTGTATATATATTTATTTTTATATAGGTTACTTCAAAGAATTGATGGTAAGGTAGCTGGTGAATCAGAGTTTTAGGTCTTTATGATATTTTTGACTATTTGAGGACCATCTATGTTCAATAAATATCATAAGGACCTAAGAGCTACAGTTTGCAGCTTAAATAGAAAGGTTGATTGATCTATTTTATTTTATATTTTTCATGTGTATGGTTGTATATATGTTTATTTTTATATAGGTTACTTCCAAGAATTGATGGTAGTAGTTATGAACCATAGCTCTTAGGTCTTTATGATATTTTTTGACTATTTGAGGACCATTTTGTTTAATAAATTTCATAAGGACTTAAGAGCTATAGTTTCGCAGCTAATGGTAAGGATGATTGATCTATTTCATTTTATATATTTTCATGTGTATGGTATATATATTTATTTTTTATATAGGTTACTTCAAAGAATTGATGGTAAGGTAGCTGAGGAACCATAGCTCTTAGGTCTTTATGATATTTTTTCACTATTTGAGGACCATCTATGTTTAATAAATATCATAAGGACTTAAGAGCTACGGTTCGCAGCTAATGGTAAGGATGATTGAACTATTTCATTTTATATATTTTCATGTAAATGGTTGTATATATATTTATATTTTATATAGGTTACTTCAAAGAATTGATGGTAAGGTAGCTGAGTAACCGTAGCTCTTAGGTCTTTGATATTTTTTGACTAGTTAGGGACCATCTATGTTTAATAAATATCATAAGGACTAAAGAGCTATGGTTCCACAGCTAATAGTAAGGTTGGTTGATCTATTTCATTTAATATATTTTCATGTGTATGGTTGTATATATATTTATTTTTTATATAGGTTACTTCAAAGAATTGATGGTAAGGTAGCTGAGGAACCGTAGCTCTTAGGTCTATATGATATTTTTTGACTATTTGAGGACCATCTATGTTCAATAAATAGCATAAGGACCTGAGATATGGTTCTGCAGCTAATATTAAGGTTGGTTGATCTATTTCATTTTATATATTTTCATGTATTTGGTTGTATATATATTTATTTTTATATAGGTTACTTCAAAGAATTGATGGTAAGGTAGCTGAGGAACGGTAGCTCTTAGGTCTATGTGATATTTTTTGACTATTTGAGGACCATCTATGTTCAATAAATATCATAAGGACCTAAGAGCTACAGTTTGCAGCTTAAATAGTAAGGTTGGTTGATCTATTTCATTTTATATATTTTCATGTGTATGGTTGTATATATATTTATTTTTTATATAGGTTACTTCAAAGAATTGATGGTAAGGTAGCTGCTGAACCATAGCTCTTAGGTCTTTATGATATTATTTTGACTATTTGAGGTCCATCTATGTTCAATAAATATCATAAGGACCTAAGAGCTATGGTTCCGCAGCGATAAATAGTAAGGTTGATTGATCTTTTCATTTTATATATTTGTGTATGGTTGTATATATATTTATTTTTATATAGGTTACTTCAAAGAATTGATGGTAAGGTAGCTATGAACCATAGTTTTAGGTCTTTATGATATTTTTGACTATTTGAGGACCATCTATGTTCAATAAATATCATAAGGACCTAAGAGCTACAGTTTGCAGCTTAAATAGTAAGGTTGATTGATCTATTTCATTTTATATATTTTCATGTATATGGTTGTATATATATTTATTTTTATATAGGTTACTTCAAAGAATTGATGGTAAGTAGTTAGAACCATAGCTCTTAGGTCTTTATGATATTTTTGACTATTTGACGACAATCTATGTTCAATAAATATCATCAGGACCTAAGAGCTATGGTTCTGCAGCTAATAGTAAGGTTGGTTGATCTATTACATTTTATATATTTTCATGTATATGGTTGTATGTATATTTATTTTTATATAGGTTACTTCCAAGAATTGATGGTAAGGTAGCTGAGAACCATAGCTCTTAGGTCTTTATGATATTTTTGACTATTTGAGGACCATCTGTGTTCAATAAATATCATAAGGAGCTAAGAGCTATGGTTCCACAGCTATAAATAGTAAGGTTGATTGATCTATTTCATTTTATACATTTTCATGTATATGGTTGTATATATATTTATTTTTATATAGGTTACTTCAAAGAATTGATGGTAGGTAGCTATGAATCGTAGCTCTTAGGTCTTTATGATATTTTTGACTATTTGAGGACCATCTGTGTTCAATAAATATCATAAGGAGCTAAGAGCTATGGTTCCCAGCTATAAATAGTAAGGTTGATTGATCTATTTCATTTTATACATTTTCATGTATATGGTTGTATGTATATTTATTTTTTATATAGGTTACTTCCAAGAATTGATGGTAAGGTAGGTGCAGAACCTTAGCTCTTAGGTCTTTATGATATTTTTTGACTATTTGAGGACCATCTCTGTTTAATAAATATCATAAGGACTTAAGAGCTACAGTTTGGAGCTTAAATAGTAAGGTTGATTGATCTATTTTATTTTATATTTTTTCATGTGTATGGTTGTATATATGTTTATTTTTATATAGGTTATTTCAAAGAATTGATGGTAAGGTAGCTGAGGAACCATAGCTCTTAGGTCTTTATGATATTTTTGACTATTTGAGGACCATCTATGTTCAATAAATATCATAAGGACCTTAGAGCTATGGTTCTGCAGCTAATAGTAAGGTTGATTGATCTATTTCATTTTATATATTTGTGTATGTTTGTATATATATTTATTTTTATATAGGTTACTTCAAAGAATTGATGGTAGTAGTTGAGGAACCATAGCTCTTAGGTCTTTATGATGTTTTTGACTTTTGAGGACCATCTATGTTCAATAAATATCATAAGGACCTAAGAGCTATGGTTCTGCAGCTAATAGTAAGGTTGGTTGATCTATTTCATTTTATATATTTTCATGTGTATGGTTGTATATATATTTATATTTTATATAGGTTACTTCAAAGAATTGATGGTAAGGTAGCTGAGGAACCATAGCTCTTAGGTCTTTATGATATTTTTTGACTATTTGAGGACCATCTATGTTCAATAAATATCATAAGGACCTAAGAGCTACAGTTTGCAGCTTTAATAGTAAGGTTGATTGATCTATTTCATTTTATATATTTTGATGTATATGGTTGTATATATATTTATTTTTTATATAGGTTACTTCAAAGAATTGATGGTAAGGTAGCTGTGAACCATAGCTCTTAGGTCTTTATGATATTTTTGACTATTTGAGGACCATCTATGTTCAATAAATATCATCAGGACCTAAGAGCTATGGTTCCAGCTATAAATAGTAAGGTTGGTTGATCTATTACATTTTATATATTTTCATGTATATGGTTGTATGTATATTTATTTTTATATAGGTTGCTTCCAAGAATTATGGTAGGTAGCTGTAGAACCATAGTTTTAGGTCTTTATGATATTTTTGACTATTTGAGGACCATCTATGTTCAATAAATATCATAAGGACCTAAGAGCTACAGTTTGCAGCTTTAATAGTAAGGTTGATTGATCTATTTCATTTTATATATTTTCATGTATATGGTTGTATATATATTTATTTTTTATATAGGTTACTTCCAAGAATTGATGGTAAGGTAGGTGCAGAACCATAGCTCTTAGGTCTTTATGATATTTTTGACTATTTGAGGACCATCTATGTTCAATAAATATCATAAGGACCTAAGAGCTACAGTTTGCAGCTTAAATAGTAAGGTTGGTTGATCTATTTCATTTTATATATTTTCATGTGTATGGTTGTATATATATTTATTTTTATATAGGTTACTTCAAAGAATTGATGGTAGGTAGCTATGAATCGTAGCTCTTAGGTCTTTATGATATTTTTGACTATTTGAGGACCATCTGTGTTCAATAAATATCATAAGGAGCTAAGAGCTATGGTTCCGCAGCTATAAATAGTAAGGTTGGTTGATCTATTACATTTTATATATTTTCATGTATATGGTTGTATGTATATTTATTTTTATATAGGTTGCTTCCAAGAATTATTAGGTAGCTGTAGAACCATAGCTCTTAGGTCTTTATGATATTTTTGACTATTTGAGGACCATCTATGTTCAATAAATATCATAAGGACCTAAGAGCTACAGTTTGCAGCTTTAATAGTAAGGTTGATTGATCTATTTCATTTTATATATTTTCATGTATATGGTTGTATATATATTTATTTTTATATAGGTTATTTCAAAGAATTGATGGTAAGTAGTTGAGGAACCATAGCTCTTAGGTCTTTATGATATTTTGACTATTTGAGGACCATCTATGTTCAATAAATATCATAAGGACCTTAGAGCTATGGTTCTGCAGCTAATAGTAAGGTTGATTGATCTATTTCATTTTATATATTTGTGTATGTTTGTATATATATTTATTTTTTATATAGGTTACTTCAAAGAATTGATGGTAAGGTAGCTGAGGAACCATAGCTCTTAGGTCTTTATGATGTTTTTTGACTTTTTGAGGACCATCTATGTTCAATAAATATCATAAGGACCTAAGAGCTATGGTTCTGCAGCTAATAGTAAGGTTGGTTGATCTCTTTCATTTTATATATTTTCATGTATATGGTTGTATATATATTTATTTTTTATATAGGTTACTTCCAAGAATTGATGGTAAGGTAGGTGCAGAATCGTAGCTCTTAGGTCTTTATGATATTTTTGACTATTTGAGGACCATCTATGTTCAATAAATATCATAAGGACCTAAGAGCTACAGTTTGCAGCTTTAATAGTAAGGTTGATTGATCTATTTCATTTTATATATTTTCATGTGTATGGTTGTATATATATTTATATTTTATATAGGTTACTTCAAAGAATTGATGGTAAGGTAGCTGTGGAACCATAGCTCTTAGGTCTTTATGGTATTTTGGACTATTTGAGGACCATCTATGTTCAATAAATATCTTCAGGACCTCAGAGCTACAGTTTGCAGCTTAAATAGTAAGGTTGGTTGATCTATTTCATTTTATATATTTTCATGTGTATGGTTGTATATATATTTATTTTTATATAGGTTACTTCAAAGAATTGATGGTAAGGTAGCTGCAGAGCTGTAGCTCTTATGTCTTTATGATATATTTTGACTATTTGAGGACCATCTGTGTTCAATAAATATCATAAGGAGCTAAGAGGTATGGTTCCGCAGCTATAAATAGGAAGGTTGATTGATCTATTTCATTTTATATATTTTCATGTATATGGTTGTATATATAGTTATTTTTTATGTAGGTTACTTCAAAGAATTGATGGTAAGGTAGGTGCAGAACCGTAGCTCTTAGGTCTTTATGATATTTTTTGACTATTTGAGGACCATCTATGTTTAATAAATATCATAAGGACCTAAGAGCTATGGTTCCATAGCTATAAATAGTAAGGTTGATTGATGTATTTCATTTTTTATATTTTCATGGGTATGTTTGTATATATATTGATATTTTATATAGGTTACTTCAAAGAATTGATGGTAAGGTAGCTGTGGAACCATAGCTCTTAGGTCTTTATGGTATTTTTGGACTATTTGAGGACCATCTATGTTCAATAAATATCTTAAGGACCTCAGAGCTACAGTTTGCAGCTTAAATAGTAAGGTTGGTTGATCTATTTCATTTTATATATTTTCATGTGTATGGTTGTATATATATTTATTTTTTATATAGGTTACTTCAAAGAATTGATGGTAAGGTAGCTGCAGAACCATAGCTCTTAGGTCTTTATGGTATTTTTTGACTATTTGAGGACCAGCTATGTTTAATAAATATCATAAGGACCTAAGAGCTATGGTTCCATAGCTATAAATAGTAAGGTTGATTGATCTATTTCATTTTATATATTTTCATGTGTATGGTTGTATATATATTTATATTTTTTATAGGTATCTTCAAAGAATTGATGGTAGGTAGCTGCAGAACCATAGCTCTTAGGTCTTTATGGTATTTTTTGACTATTTGAGGACCATCTTTGTTCAATAAATATCATAAGGACCTAAGAGCTATGGTTCCATAGCTATAAATAGTAAGGTTGATTGATCTATTTCATTTTATATATTTTCATGTGTATGTTTGTATATATATTTATTTTTTATATAGGTTACTTCAAAGAATTGATGGTAAGGTAGCTGAGGAACCGTAGCTCTTAGGTCTTTATGATATTTTTTGACTATTTGAGGACCATCTAAAGTTCAATAAATATCATAAGGACCTAAGAGCTATGGTTCTGCAGCTAATAGTAAGGTTGGTTGATCTATTACATTTTATATATTTTCATGTATATGGTTGTATGTTTATTTATTTTTTATATAGGTTACTTCCAAGAATTATTGGTAAGGTAGCTGCAGAACCATAGCTCTTAGGTCTTTATGGTATTTTTTGACTATTTGAGGACCATCTATGTTCAATAAATAGCATAAGGACCTAAGAGCTACAGTTTGCAGCTTAAATAGTAAGGTTGGTTGATCTATTTCATTTTATATATTTTCATGTGTATGGTTGTATATATATTTATTTTTTATATAGGTTACTTCAAAGAATTGATGGTAAGGTAGCTGAGGAACCGTAGCTCTTAGGTCTATATGATATTTTTTGACTATTTGAGGACCATCTATGTTCAATAAATAGCATAAGGACCTGAGCTATGGTTCTGCAGCTTATATTAAGGTTGGTTGATTTATTTCATTTTGTATATTTTCATGTATATGGTTGTATATATATTTATTTTTATATAGGTTGCTTCAAAGAATTGATGGTAGGTAGAAGTGAACCATAGCTCTTAGGTCTTTATGATATTTTTGACTATTTGAGGACCATCTATGTTTAATAAATATCATAAGGACTTAAGAGCTATGGTTTCGCAGCTAATGGTAAGGATGATTGATCTTTTCATTTTATATATTTTCATGTGTATGGTTGTATATATATTGATATTTTATATAGGTTACTTCAAAGAATTGATGGTAAGGTAGCTGCAGAGCTGTAGCTTTTAGGTCTTTATGATATTTTTGACTATTTGAGGACCATCTGTGTTCAATAAATATCATAAGGAGCTAAGAGCTATGGTTCGCAGCTATAAATAGTAAGGTTGATTGATCTATTTCATTTTATATATTTTCATGTATATGGTTGTATATATAGTTATTTTTATGTAGGTTACTTCAAAGAATTGATGGTAAGGTAAGTGCAGAACCGTAGCTCTTAGGTCTTTATGATATTTTTTGACTATTTGAGGACCATCTATGTTTAATAAATATCATAAGGACCTAAGAGCTATGGTTCCATAGCTATAAATAGTAAGATTGATTGATGTATTTCATTTTTTATATTTTCATGGGTATGTTTGTATATATATTTATTTTTTATATAGGTTACTTCAAAGAATTGATGGTAAGGTAGCTGTGGAACCATAGCTCTTAGGTCTTTATGATATTTTTTGACTATTTGAGGACCATCTATGTTCAATAAATAGCATAAGGACCTAAGAGTTATGGTTCTGCAGCTAATAGTAAGGTTGGTTGATCTATTTCATTTTATATATTTTTATGTGTATGGTTGTATATATATTTATATTTTATATAGGTTACTTCAAAGAATTGATGGTAAGGTAGCTGTGGAACCATAGCTCTTAGGTCTTTATTGTATTTTTTGACTTATTTGAGGACCATCTGTGTTCAATAAATATCATAAGGACCTAAGAGCTACAGTTTGAAGCTTAAATAGTAAGGTTGGTTGATCTATTTCATATTATATATTTTCATGTGTATGGTTGTATATATATTTATTTTTTATATAGGTTACTTCAAAGAATTGATGGTAAGGTAGCTGAGGAACCGTAGCTCTTAGGTCTATATGATATTTTTTGACTATTTGAGGACCATCTATGTTCAATAAATAGCATAAGGACCTAAGAGTTATGGTTCTGCAGCTAATAGTAAGGTTGGTTGATCTATTTCATTTTATATATTTTCATGTGTATGGTTGTATATATATTGATATTTTATATAGGTTACTTCAAAGAATTGATGGTAAGGTAGCTGTGGAACCATAGCTCTTAGGTCTTTATGGTATTTTTGGACTATTTGAGGACCATCTATGTTCAATAAATATCTTCAGGACCTCAGAGCTACAGTTTGCAGCTTAAATAGTAAGGTTGGTTGATCTATTTCATTTTATATATTTTCATGTGTATGGTTGTATATATATTGATATTTTATATAGGTTACTTCAAAGAATTGATGGTAGAAGCTGCAGAACCATAGCTCTTAGGTCTTTATGATATTTTTGACTATTTGAGGACCATCTATGTTCAATAAATATCATGAGGACCTAAGAGCTATAGTTCAGCAGCTATAAATAGTAAGGTTGGTTGATCTATTACATTTTATATATTTTCATATATGGTTGTATGTTTATTTATTTTTTATATAGGTTACTTCCAAGAATTATTGGTAGTAGCTGCAGAACCATAGCTCTTAGGTCTTTATGGTATTTTTGACTATTTGAGGACCATCTATGTTCAATAAATAGCATAAGGACCTAAGAGCTACAGTTTGCAGCTTAAATAGTAAGGTTGGTTGATCTATTTCATTTTATATATTTTCATGTGTATGGTTGTATATATATTTATTTTTATATAGGTTACTTCCAAGAATTATTAGTAAGGTAGCTGCAGAACCATAGCTCTTAGGTCTTTATGGTATTTTTGACTATTTGAGGACCATCTATGTTCAATAAATAGCATAAGGACCTAAGAGCTACAGTTTGCAGCTTAAATAGTAAGGTTGGTTGATCTATTTCATTTTGTATATTTTCATGTATATGGTTGTATATATATTTATATTTTATATAGGTTACTTCAAAGAATTGATGGTAAGGTAGCTGGGGAACCGTAGCTCTTAGGTCTTTGATATTTTTTGACTAGTTGGGGACCATCTATGTTTAATAAATATCATAAGGACTAAAGAAGTATGGTTCCGCAGCTAATAGTAAGGTTGGTTGATCTATTTCATTTAATATATTTTCATGT
Source organism: Mytilus coruscus (assembly GCA_017311375.1). NCBI lineage: Eukaryota > Metazoa > Mollusca > Bivalvia > Mytilida > Mytilidae > Mytilus > Mytilus coruscus. The sequence continues at coordinate 31,249 of JAASAO010000789.1, forward strand.
GTATGGTTGTATATATATTTATTTTTTATATAGGTTACTTCAAAGAATTGATGGTAAGGTAGCTGCAGAGCTGTAGCTCTTAGGCCTTTATGATATTTTTTGACTATTTGAGGACCATCTGTGTTCAATAAATATCATAAGGACCTAAGAGCTATGGTTCCGCAGCTATAAATAGTCAGGTTGATTGATCTATTTCATTTTATATATTTTCATGTATATGGTTGTATATATATTCATTTTTTATATAGGTTATATCCAAGAATTGATGGTAAGGTAGGTGCAGAACCGTAGCTCTTAGGTCTTTATGATATTTATTAACTATTTGAGGACCATCTATGTTTAATAAATATCATAAGGACCTAAGAGCTATGGTTCCATAGCTATAAATAGTAAGGTTGATTGATCTATTTCATTTTATATATTTTCATGTGTATGTTTGTATATATATTTATATTTTATATAGGTTACTTCAAAGAATTGATGGTAAGGTAGCTGCGGAACCATAGCTCTTAGGTCTTTATGGTATTTTTTGACTATTTGAGGACCATCTATGTTCAATAAATATCATAAGGACTTAAGAGCTACAGTTTGCAGCTTAAATAGTAAGGTTGATTGATCTATTTCATTTTATATATTTTCATGTGTATGTTTGTATATATATATTTTTTATATAGGTTACTTCAAAGAATTGATGGTAAGGTAGCTGAGAAACCGTAGCTCTTAGGTCTTTATGATATTTTTTGAATTTTTGAGGACCATCTAGGTTCAATAAATATCATCAGGCCCTAAGAGCTATGGTTCCGCAGCTATGAATAGTAAGGTTGGTTGATCTATTTCATTTTATATATTTTCATGTGTATGTTTGTATATATATTTATTTTTTATATAGGTTACTTCAAAGAATTGATGGTAAGGTAGCTGGGGAACCCTAGCTCTTAGGGCTTTATGATATTTTTTGACTATTTGAGGACCATCTATGTTCAATAAATATCATAAGGACCTAAGAGCTACAGTTTGGAGCTTAAATAGTAAGGTTGGTTGATCTATTTCATTTTATATATTTTCATGTGTATGGTTGTATATATATTTATTTTTTATAAAGGTTACTTCAAAGAATTCATGGTAAGGTAGCTGTGGAACCATAGCTCTTAGGTCTTTATGATATTTTTGACTATTTGAGGACCATTTATGTTCAATAAATATCATAAGGACCTAAGAGCTATGGTTCCGCAGCTATAAATAGTAAGGTTGGTTGATCTATTACATTTAATATATTTTCATGTATATGGTTGTATATATATTTATTTTTTTATACAGGTTACTTCCAAGAATTATTGGTAAGGTAGCTGCAGAACCATAGCTCTTAGGTCTTTATGTTATTTTTTTGACTATTTGAGGACCATCTATGTTCAATAAATATCATAAGGACCTAAGAGCTATGGTTCTGCAGCTAATGGTAAGGTTGATTGATCTATTTCATTTTAGATATTTTGATGTATATGGTTGTATATATATTTATTTTTTATATAGGTTACTTCATAGAATTGATGGTAAGGTAGCTGCGGAACTGTAGCTCTTAGGTCTTTATGATATTTTTTGACTATTTGAGGTCCATCTATGTTCAATAAATATCATAAGGACCTAAGAGCTACAGTTTGCAGCTTAAATAGTAAGGTTGATTGATCTATTTGATTTTATATATTTTCATGTGTATGTTAGTATATATATTTATTTTTTATATAGGTTACTTCAAAGAATTGATGGTAAGGTAGCTGCGGAACCATAGCTCTTAGGTCTTTATGATATTATTTTGACTATTTGAGGACCATCTATGTTCAATAAATATCATAAGGACCTAAGAGCTATGGTTCCACAGCTATTAATAGTAAGGTTGATTGATTTATTTCATTTTATATATTTTCATGTGTATGGTTGTATATATATTTATTTTTTATATAGGTTACTTCAAAGAATTCATGGTAAGGTAGCTGTGGAAGCATAGCTCTTAGGTCTTTATGATATTTTTTGACTATTTGAGGACCATCTATGTTGAATAAATATAAGGACCTAAGAGCTACAGTTTGCAGCTTAAATAGTAAGGTTCGTTGATCTATTTCATTTAATATATTTTCATGTGTATGGTTGTATATATATTTATTTTTTATATAGGTTACTTCAAAGAATTGATGGTAAGGTAGCTGTGGAACCATAGCTCTTAGGTCTTTATGATATTTTTGACTATTTGAGGACCATCTATGTTCAATAAATATCATAAGGACCTTAGAGCTATGGTTCCGCAGCTATAAATAGTAAGGTTGGTTGATCTATTACATTTTATATATTTTCATGTATATGGTTGTATGTATATTTATTTTTTATTTAGGTTACTTCCAAGAATTATTGGTAAGGTAGCTGCAGAACCATAGCTCTTAGGTCTTTATGATATTTTTTTACTATTTGAGGACCATCTATGTTCAATAAATATCATAAGGACCTAAGAGCTACAGTTTGCAGCTTAAATAGTAAGGTTGGTTGATCATTTCATTTTATATATTTTCATGTATATGGTTGTATATATATTTATTTTTTATATAGGTTACTTCAAAGAATTGATGGTAAGGTAGCTGAGGAACCGTAGCTCTTAGGTCTATATGATATTTTTTGACTGAGGACCATCTATGTTTAATAAATATCATAAGGACCTAAGAGCTATGGTTCTGCAGCTAATAGTAAGGTTGGTTGATCTATTTCATTTTATATATTTTCATGTGTATGGTTGTATATATATTTATATTTGATATAGGTTACTTCAAAGAATTGATGGTAAGGTAGCTGCAGAACCATAGCTCTTAGGTCTTTATGGTATTTTTTTGACTATTTGAGGACCATCTATGTTCAATAAATATCATAAGGACCTAAGAGCTACAGTTTGCAGCTTAAATAGTAAGGTTGGTTGATCTATTTCATTTTATATATTTTCATGTGTATGGTTGTATATATATTTATTTTTTATATAGGTTACTTCAAAGAATTGATGGTAAGGTAGGTGCAGAACCGTAGCTCTTAGGTGTTTATATTTTTTGACTTTTTGAGGACCTAAGAGCTACGGTTCCGCAGCTAATAGTAAGGTTGGTTGATCGATTTCATTTTATATATTTTCATGTGTATGGTTGTATATATATTTATATTTCATTTCAGGGTTCACTCACAGATGTTTAATTTGTATTTTTGGATTTTTTCTGATTCAGCTTAGAGAGGATGTTTCAGTTGTCGACCTTGAATATGGCTAACAGACCAGGGAGAGTGGCATATAGATTTCCGTAACTCTATACTATATACTCTATACTCTATATATTTTATTTTTATCACAGATGAAGCTCAATCTACCGTAGGCTTTTAAGAGAGCCTGCTTTGATAGAAGTGACAACAATTTTTCAAACATCTCTAATCTTTATTATTTGTTTCCATTACAGAGTTCTTACGGAGATATATAGGTTACAATACTGTATCTATTATTTCTGATGGTCTTTATATGTCCTATGTGTGTAATTGTTTGTGTTAAAGAAATAAAATATGGTATTGACTATTGACTTCAATGGGAAAAAAACACACAGAAGAAATCAACTTAAATACCTGCAAAGACTAATGGTATGATATTATACACCATTACATGTACATTGGCCAGTTGAATTCTTATCAGGATAATTAAAAAAAAAATAATTAAAAAATAACTGTATTAGACATTAATGTTTTTCTAACAGTAGCCATGTGAAGGGTGAGAATATATTTTCCAAGTCAGAAAACTGAAAGCTAAAAGTTGTGAAAACATCTAGCTACCCAACTGAGAATTATTTTACCAGTTTAATATTTAAAGATACATGTATCAAGTATATTAACAAGATTTTCTATTAAAATAGCAATAGTAAATCCTGAGATTGGAATAGAACTTCCAAGGGGAGACAAATTCAATAAACACCAATATTTGTTAATTCAATGGGAGATAACTCTGTAAAATATGCAGATTTTAAGGCAGTTGAAATTCAAATCATTATTCTTTGACTTCCTTTTTTTTCTCCATCTTTATATTAATTTTACAAACTTAGGTGTTGATGTTATACTGTTGTGAACATGTAGTAAGAAATCAAAACAATATTTAGTAAATGTTTATGTTGACAGAAATGGATTTATAAAATATATTATAATGTATCCATTTTAATTCCTTTTTAGGTTCTTTCTGTGACATGTTTTTCATGGTGTTGGGAATAAGACTTTGGGGTCTAATACATCTAAAAGGAAGGTAAGTACCAGAATGTTATTCCAGTTTTGAAGAGAAAAAAAAAAACAAATGTATTATAAAATTTCTTTGGAAAATTCTCTCTAGGCTTTTAGGAGTTGGTCAGGTCTACTCTCTCATTTATCAGTACCAGTATATAAATGAATTTTAGGATCTGATGTAATTACATAAAAGTTTGCTGGGTTGCTGGATAGCTGTCTAATCCACATGTTCTCAACATCTATTACACATTTATAGACTACCAGTATTTATATTAAATATATATAAGTATACCAACAATGATCAGTTTAAACAATTTTTGATGATGAGGCATTTTATATTTCAGGTTAACATCACAGCTTGTCTGTAAGGATTGAGGTTGGGAATGGCCATTGGAGCTGACTTTTATGGTAAGAATCAGTACATAGATTTATGAACTATTCAACTTAGAGCATGTCAGTAGAATTTTTCATGTTATAAGTGTATGTATAATTTGGAAGGGGGTATCAAGATACAAATAAGGGAAGTCAAAGATTTGAATTTGGATATCTTCTCTCTGTTTTTTTATCTAAATTAATCCCACTATATAGAAATTAAGAAATGTAGTATGATTGCCAGTGAGACATTTATCAACCAGAAACCACATGACAAGGATGTTAGCAACTATAGAATGCCATTTTATGGTCTTCAACAATGAGCAAATCCTATTCTGTATTGTAAGCTATATAAGTTATTAAACTATTAAATATTTATTATGTTATATTTATGACTTTAATATTAGTATAAATTATCTTGAGTTATTATATTATGCTTGGAAGGAACTTATAGCCTTTTCAAATCACATTTTTGTTTCAACAAGTATTAGTTTTGATTGTTGTATATACTAGATAAATTCAAATGTATTGCATAAGTTTTTTTACTATCTATAGTACTGTAAGATTGTGAAATTATTCTTGTATTAATATCTACTTATTTTCCAAGAATTCTTGAGGAATTATCTAATCTTATTCATTTTTATATTTTTTCAGGTTATTTTCAGGTACATGTGCAAGATTTCTATTAATCTTTGCCAGCTTTAATAATTCCAGACATTGGATGATCTTTCTTAGATTCAATTAATGACTTGTAATTATTTAATTTAATGTTGAATAGTTGCACTATTAATTCTACTAACATTGGGCATATGCCAATGTTTTCTATATCTATCATAGGTGCAGACTTATTCATGAATAAATAGAAGTATCAGTTGCATTACTATTTTAATATTAACTTATAGAAACATGTATTAAGAATATAAGTAAGAACATTGAACATTTTGCAACTCTTAATTTAAAGTTTACATAAATATACAATTAATTTTGCATACTGATATAAATATTGCTTCGAACGTAGATGAATTTGATGAAGTATTGATTAGATGAAATCTTCAAATTTCTATACAAAGATATGATTACTGCTAAAGAATTGAAAATTGTCTGTATAGTAAAGTTCTATTTATAATAAAATCTATGTTTTAAAAGGACTTAGGTATAAATGACTGTGAATCTATAGTATATGTTTATATTAAGCATATATAAATTAACAATAGGACTCTTAAATGAAATCCAACTAAATTCATTGATGGTCATATTTTCATTGTCGATGTATATGTATATTACTTGTCATTATAGGTCAAATAATAAGGTGACTTGAAATTGATTAGTCGTATAATTTCTGAAATTCAAAAAATTACCTAAGTATAGCAAATATGAATATTTGATTAAAAATTATCTCTAAAGATGATATAATTTGATTAATTTTATTTATATATCATATTATATGAATTATGTTTAAATTATTAGGAATTGATGAGATTACAACCTTAGTCTATATATTCATGACATCTAGTAATTAATATAAGGTAAGATTATTCATAATATATGATATGTTATTTATATATTATTCAATGTATTTGATATATTTATCAGATGGTTTAATAAATATTTTTTATTGAAATGTATGCTCATAGCTTAGTGACATTTTACTATAGAGACCTATACTATTTCAATAAATTAGATAAGGTATGATTCATATAATAGTTATTAATTTTATTCTGAATGTCATTTATTTTTTTGTATAGAATTGATTATATTGGATCTTCTTTAGGTTTAGATATTTTACATTGGGAGTCTATCTATATATTAATAGGACTCTCAAATATTACAATAGCTATAAATAGTAAGTTGATTGATCTATTTCTTTAAATTAGTATTTTATGTATATAGTTTTATATTATTTATAATTATTAAATTATAGGAGAACTATAGGTTTATGATATTTTGATTTTGACATTAGTCAATAAATTATAAATAAATTTTAAAAAAAAGTTTATTATTATTTCATTATATATTTAATAATTTTTATATATTTATTATATGTTATTTATTTATTATTAGGTATTTATATTATTTTAAATTTTTAATAGTTTAGTTAATATATGATTACTTTGAGGGATTTCTTTTATATATTTTCATGTGATTTGAAGAATTTTATTGGTTTCCAAAATTAGGGGGGAACCATACCTTATTTTTTTTTCTATTTTTTGTTAATAAATTTATTGATTAAAGTTATTCCATTATAATGTTGTTATATGTTTATTTCTTTATTATTTTTTATATTTAGGTAATATAGTTATTTTAAATTTATTCAAATAGGACCTAGTTAAAATTCATGTTAGAGTATTTATTTACTATTTGAACTATTTTATAATTCATGTTAAGGTTATTTTTTAAGGTAAAATGATGTATGGTTCCATTTATTTTAAGTTGAATTTTTATTTAATTTAATAATTATGGTTTTATAAATGGTGATTAATTTAATATTTTAGGTTTGTAATATTTATCATTTTTTAAATAATTTTCATGTGTAGGTTTATTATTTTTTTATATTATTTTAAGAATTATTTTTAGTAATTGAAATCATAAATAGGTTGTTTGATATTTATATTTAGGACATTTGTTAATAATATTTCATGTAATTGGTTGAATTATTTTTATTTTATTTATAAATTTATGTAATGGTTGTATATTTATTTATTTTTTGGACTTAAAGAATTGATGGTAGAGAGAATAGTCTATAGGATTTTGGCTTTTGGGACATTATGTTTATATTCATAGTAAATAATTATCATAATGTAAGGTTGGTTATCTATTTCATTTTATTTAATTGTTGGATTATATTTTTTTATATTATTTATTTTAGGTTTATTTAGTATAATATTATTTGTAATAGGTATCAAAAATTATGGTTTTATAATTTGTTTTAGGTTATTATTTTATTTTATTGGAAGAATTATTTCATTATAGGCTTAAAGATTTTTGCTATTTAATTTTTTTTTTATATATTTTATTAATGGATTTTATATATTATTTAGATGAGGTTAATTTAATTAATAGTAAGTTGATTTTTATTGGTCTTTTATTGATATTTTGGTATTTAACATTTATTTAATAAATTCATATAAGGCTTATTGGCAATAGTAAGGTTGGAAATTTTTTTTATTTATTTTTTTAAATTTTATTTTTTTTATAATAAAATTTTTATTTTGGGGGTTATTTTTAATTTTTTATATTTTAGGAAAATTTTAAATTTTATTTTTTAAAATTAAAATTTTAATTTAAAAATGTTTTTTATAAATTTTTTGGATTAAAGAGGAAACCATTTTTTTATAAATTTTTTAGGGAAAATTTGAAATATAAAAAATTTTTAAATTTTTAATTGTTATTATTTATTTTAATTTTCAAAATTTTGAAATTATTTTTTTATTTTTAAAATTTTTTTTAAAAATTAATATCTAAAAATTGGATTTGTACCAAACTTGGACAGAAGCATGTTTATAATCAAAAGCTAGTATCTAGAAGAAATTTAAAAATATTTATTTCCTGTTTTTCCGTATATTACTTATAAATGGACTTAGTTTTATTCCAGTTAACATTACGTACAGTCTGCAGTTAAAGTTTTTAAAACATGTATTAGATTCATAAACCTTCTTGGATTTTTACCAAACTTGAACAGAACTTCTTACAATCAGAAGATAGTATCTAGAGGAAAATTTTTAATAATTTTTTCCCCATTTTTGTTGAGCCTTCGACTAACAGCAAAAGTAGGCGAGACACTGGGTTCCGCAGAACCCTTACGAATTTTTAATTTTGGTATTTCATTTACTGTTTTTTTTGTGCAAGCAGGTGTATCTGCTCAATTATTAGATCTTATCACTTAAATCTAGTTTGAATCTGGACGGCAAACGCCAGTAACAGGAAAAAGGTTTCTGAAATTAGGGATATTTCACATGATTTTATTTTTTCAGTCACACGGTTAAGTTTAGTTTATGACTAATTTATTTCTGATCGAGACAAAAGGGATAGCCACAACTTATGAACTTGTAGAAATTATTTAAATGGATTTAAGTTAATATTTCCAAAGACGCACACTGCATACATATGGGATAAAAACACGTTTAGGTCCTTTGTGGTTTTTTTATTCACTTTTGTGCTACATTGTGCTCTCTACACAAATGAGATCCTTTGCAGTGTTTTTAGAGGCCAGTGTGTGTACATGTATGGTGTGTGACTTGTGTCACATGTTAATTTGAATAAAATGCTCCGCAGGGCGCAGCTTGATACGACCGCAGATGTCGAACCCTGAATAGTTGGGGCAAGTATGGACACAACATTCAAGCTTGATACAGCTCTGAATTTGGATTGTGATTAAATATTTGACACAGCATAGGTTTCTGACACAGAATGAATGTGGTCTAAGAACTTAAAAATTTTAAATTGGACATTCACCTATTATGGTCCAATATCCAAAATCTAAATACATGGTTAGATTCAGCATATCAAAGAACCCCAAGAATTCAATTTTTGATGAAATCAAACAAAGTTTAATTTTGGACCCTTTTGACCTCAATGTGGACAAAGTTGATAACGGAGCCCAAAAATCAAAAATCTAAATACATGGTTAGATTCAGCATATCAAAGAACCCCATATATTCAATTTTGTTGAAATCAAACAAAGTTTAATTTTGGACCCGATTTGGACCAACTTGAAAACTGGGCCCATAATCAAAAATCTAAATACATGTTTAGATTCAGCATATCAAAGAACCCTAAGAATTCAATTTTGTTAAAATCAAACTAAGTTTAATTTTGGACCCTTTGGACCTTAATGTAGACCAATTTGAAAACGGACCAAAAATTAAGAATCTAAATACACGGTTAGATTCGCATATCAAAGAACCCAATAATTCAATTTTTGATAAAATCAAACAAAGTTTAATTTTGGACCCTTTGACCTCAATGTGGACAAAGTTGATAACGGGCCCAAAATCAAAAATCTAAATACATGGTTAGATTCAGCATATCAAAGAACCCCATATATTCAATTTTGTTGAAATCAAACAAAGTTTAATTTTGGACCTCGATTTGGACCAACTTGAAAACTGGGCCCATAATAAAAATCTAAATACATGTTTAGATTCAGCATATCAAAGAACCCTAAGAATTCAATTTTGTTAAAATCAAACTAAGTTTAATTTTGGACCCTTTGGACCTTAATGTAGACCAATTTGAAAACGGACCAAAATTAAGAATCTAAATACAAGGTTAGATTCGGCATATCAAAGAACCCAATAATTCAATTTTGATGAAATCAAACAAAGTTTAATTTTGGACCCTTTTGACCTCAATGTGGACAAAGTTGATAACGGGCCCAAAAATAAAAATCTAAATACATGGTTAGATTCAGCATATCAAAGAACCCCATATATTCAATTTTGTTGAAATCAAACAAAGTTTAATTTTGGACCCGATTTGGACCAACTTGAAAACTGGGCCCATAATAAAAAATCTAAATACATGTTAGATTCAGCATATCAAAGAACCCTAAGAATTCAATTTTTGTTAAAATCAAACTAAGTTTAATTTTGGACCCTTTGGACCTTAATGTAGACCAATTTGAAAAGGGACCAAAAATTGAATCTAAATACAGTTAGATTCGGCATATCAAAGAACCCCTAA
>JAASAO010001209.1:0-78809 GCA_017311375.1 Mytilus coruscus
GAATTATGTTAATAATATGCTATGTTAGCGAAACTACAAAATTACCACTCAAACCGTAATATTGTTATCATTTATAACTACGGAGGCTATGATGTGTAGGCAGGTATCAAATTTTCGTTTTAGTGTCAATTATTTTGAATTGCTACCTGTAACAAAATAACAAAGGGATAGAAGTAAATATCAAACAGCTTGTTACCGAGTTATATCTGATTTGTGCCACCTTGTCCGTTACAAATGATACATATATTAACCTTTACTACTAATGCAAAATGGAAAATCACATAATTTAAAAAATATTATATTCTCAATCAACCGGAATATATGTTCGAAAAAGATAATTGTTCGTATATCTAAAAGTTAATTCAACACGAAGCATGTTTTATTTTGCGAGCAATATAGGAAAACTCTATAAATATATATACCATTTACAAGATTATCAGTAAAAGTCGAATACAAATGTCTATTTCAAAGTCTATACCATATGTCAAAATTAATAGTAAAGATGAAAGGTTTACAGATTGTCAATGCAGAAACCCGAAAAGTTTTGTCGTGTATTAAAATCTTTAAAACATGTTTTTCCTCTTATTGTTGATGTTTTCCCTCGGTTTTGGTTTGTGACCCGGATTTGTTTTCGCTTAATCGATTTATGACTATTGAACAGCGGTATACTACTGTTGCCTTTATTTCGTACTGTATTAAAATCTAATTATATGTTAACTTCGTTGAATTAAATACCTATATGAATGCAGTGTGAAGTTTTTCTCTCCATGAATTTAAGGTATGTGTGTATGAAATGTTTGAATGTACCACTCCATGTGATGGAACTATTTTTCATTTAATATGATACAGATGTATATTTATTTGAATCGATTTATTGAAAATAAATACTGCCTTTTGTTATCTCTAGTCTTTGATAGACCAATTAGTGTAGCGGGTAAGGACCAGGACTGCCTCTCTTACCAATGTGACTCTAATAACGCAATGCCAGTATTTGCTACAAAAGAATGTTATTTATATTGCAGATCGTATTGTCGTAAGTATATAAGATAATGAAAAGACAAATTAATAAACAAAATACCATGGTTTATGGTTGTGTACGCCAGAGGCTCAAGTTTGTCTACTCATACTCACCAGTGAAGCACAAGTTATAACAGTTGGGAAGCCCAACCAAAACAAAGTTAAACAAAATGAACCAAAACATACAAAATTGCTGTGCTAAATATGGAAAAGGCTATTTATTCCTTGTGGTGAAAAATCCTTAGTGTTTCCAATAATTCAAATACTAATTCACAAGACACATACATTTAATGACTGTATCTATGATATTTAATTTCACTGTTAATTAAGTTAATATTCGGATTTTCGCTCTAATTGTATTTGATAACATTTCATCTCAATGAATGTACCTTCTTTAAACCATGTATCTGCCTTGGCGGTCTCGTGGTAGAGTCATTGCTTCTAGTGAGAGAGATCGTGGGTTCAAACCCACACTCGGCCAAACTCAATAATTAAAATTGGTATCACCTGCTTCTCCGCAAAGCATGAGCTTTAAGGAATAAGCGCAAAGACTTGTCAACTAAAAATCAAAATAATATTTCCAGGAGGGTTACTAGTAGATGTTCTCTTGCAGAATGGCACTCTGTGAACCAACACGTTCAGGGCCGACACAGCGTGTTGGTTTAGTACAATACAAGGTTTCTATTCATATCACCATGATCACATCAAACAAGTTCTCATCCTTAATGTGCATTTTATTTACTTGTACTATTGGACGTTAAACAGCAACCAAGGCAGACCCTACATCAACTGTCAAGATGAAGAACAGGAATAAAAGCCCTGTTCATTGATAATTTTCTATGTTTTCTATGTATTGTGTGCGATTTTGTCCCATGTACATTCACTCCATATCCTTTCATTTTCTTTTGAATCCATCAAAGAATATATTTCTTGTATGGTATCATCTTTGTTCATGGCAATATTTTAATCTTGTATTTCACTGTATTTGTTTTATACATATTTAATTAAACAGTCAGATCAAAACATCTTCATGTTGTAAATAATGCAGAACATAGGCAAACTACATTTTAAGTTATAATTCTGAATGTCTGGTTCTTACATATTAAATAACAAATATGCAGATACAAATCTGAAAAAAATATAATAAATCAACTTTTGGTTTTATAATTATCATACGATATGGACTTTTCTTTATATCATGTTGGACAGAGCCTGCACGCGCTTATCTGTAGTATTGTTTTGTAGTATTTGTAGAAATATTAATCGATACCTTAAATATTTATTGGAGATGCCTTTGTCTGATTTCAACCACCTGCAAATAAAATTTTCAACTTCCTCTGTTATTTCTTTGTTCCTTTGTTAGTCATTTAGGATTATGATAAGTGACTTCATGTTGAACTTCATTGCATCATTACTTTTTTTTATAAAAGAATCAGCAGTTTACCGATGTAAAAATCGCATTTATCGATAATAAGACTTCTCAAGAGGCGAAAGATACCATAGATACAATATTCAAACACATAAGTCGAAAACTACGCAAAGATAAACAACGATACACAAAAATAGCATAGAACAATAATGACGGAGCAACAAGGTAACGAAAACAAACGAGGGAATCGTATAAACTCTAAAAGGACCGAGACTGTAAGAATATGGTTAGTTTTAGGATGCAGTTGATTACTTCAGTTTTCTTGCAGTCAGCTCGTCATTTCGTATGTAGGACCAGCAGTCGTATATTGATATAAAGTAATCAGTCAGTATAATAGTTGTATAGCTAAGATTAAGGAAGAGAATTATTATATAAAAGATTGCTGATTACAATGATATACTTAATGACCAAACAATAAAGAAAGAGCTATATCCTGGTTTCGTTCTTATACACATTCTAATTTCTCAAGGAGTGCAACTGTTGGATCAAAACTGCTTACATTTACATTTTATGATTTGACATATTTCACATGCATGTGTTACATGTTAATTATTTTGCGAGTTTTTGTGTTATGTTTAGGGTGATAGTATTTATCTATTCGAAGTTATTTTCGTGTATACCGTCATTTTATGTGTATTCTGTCTAATATCGCTATTTCATGTTTATTTCGAAATGTAATCTGAAATGTCCGAATAAAAATATTATCTTGTTATAGTGTAAAATATCATCGGATCTTTTTATTTAAATACACCGTTCCGATATTTTGTTTCGGGACAATGCAAAATGTGACTTTTCATTTAGCTGAGTATCAACTGTCTTGTAAAATACATTTAAGTTTACTTATGTCTAAAAGAAGACTAGATATATTTCAAACTTCTGATAGCAAAGTGTGCGAACAGTGATAAATTGATTTATGAGCCATGATTCGAGTTTAATGTTTTCCTTATTCTCGTCATATTTTATAATTTTACGACCATGATAAAATCAGAGTACATGTTACATGCAATTACCATTTTTCAAAATATAGATTTAACCACATTGAAGAGATATCACTACAAAAGAAAATATTGCTACATGTCACTCCTCTTTATGATATTTAGGGATGGGCAAAGAGCTGATGGCCCTGCATATCAGCATTTCTTCCAATATCGTAGTACTTGTGAGGACGATCATTTCACTTATCCACTGCTACATTCTGGGAATCCAGTTAAACTTTGTAACCTATCGCAATCACATCAACAAGGAATCGATATTTGGGTTGGTGTTTACAGACAGAGACTATATGGACACTTCAGACAAAGCAGGTAATAGACAATGTTTAACAGAGTTTAAGATTTATGATGATTTAATGTAATTTTCTGTGAAAAACATGAAATTTAGAGTATGAATTGCAAATACAAGTACAAATGTTATGATAAAAGGCCTCCTGCATACGTATATAATCATATATTTCAGTAGAGAAATAATATCGCATGTATATTTTTCAAACAAAAAAGGTAAATCAACATATAATGAAAGAGATTTGATGAATCACTGTAAATATGATATTCTCTTCAATATTCAATATGATTTTATTTTTCAATAAGTGTTTATTTTATCGCTGCTGGTTGACAATTATAATATTCAAGGGTATCACTCAACCAAAGTCCAGTTCTTAAATTTTGATCGCAATTCCTCACTGACATCATAGATATCGCAGACATCAAGATGAAAATGATGACAATTATAATACTCAAGGGTATCACTCAACCAAAATCCGGTCTTACATTTTGATCGTAATTCCTCACTGACATCACAGATATCATACACATCAAGATAAAATGATGTACTACTGCTTCTCGTGGACTCGCTATCACTGCAGGAAACATCTCTGCAGGTAACATCCCTGCATGTTTAGCCAATAGTTTAGTTATGCGAATATTTGATGGTTATTTTGTTTGTCAATTTTGCAGTGTCATCTGGGTAGTCGTATGGTGATTTCAACATTAACCTTATAATCATAATATGAGGCAGGCATTACCTGTGAAAGGGGCGAAGTTTGTATGATTTTTTTTGTAACTTCAAAATCTGTTAAAAAGAAACGGAAATACCGTCACGTTTCCGATTTTGGTTCTGTTGTTAGGATTTTACTTGTGACGTTATTTAAGTTATGACGTCATGTTCAATGTAAACAAAGAAACGCGATCATCAGGTAACGTTTATTCATATTAAAGACAAAGAATTATTAAAATGAAATTGGTATTGTGTTCCTTGAGTTCCTATATTTTACTAGACTACTCAAGGTCTCATGACAACGAGACCGGAAGAAGGAAGTAGATTTCTGCGCAAATGCGGGAATTAAAAAAAGTGACAAAAAAAAAAAGTTAACGATTTTGAGTTCATTAGTACAATGAAAAATTTCGGGAAATTTTTTTTTATTGATTTTTCTACTGTAATAGGGGACTTCGTCCCTTATAATGAACATAAAGTGTATCGACAAGTAGTAGGTATTCATATGGGTACTAACTGCTCCCTTTAATAGCAGATTTATTCCTGTATTGCTATGAATCTCAGTTTATGACCAAACTCAGTAAAGACACATCATTGTTACATTTGGTTGATACATTCAACAATACCTTCCGTTATCTGGATGATATTTTTGGTTAAATAACACAGAGTTCTCTAAATATACTACCGAAATTTACCCCAAAGAACTTACTCTAACTAAATCTAACATAAACAGCAGTAGTTGTCCTTTTCTAGATTTGGACATTTCCATCTCTAAAGGAAAACTCCATACTAAAATTTACGACAAAAGAGACGACTTTTCGTTCCTTATTGTTAATTTTCCTTTTTAGACGGCGATGTTCCTTTGGCTCCATCATACGGTGTTTATGTGTCCCAACTCGTTCGTTATGCCCGTGTGTGTAGTGATGTCATAGATTTAAACGAACGTAATAAATGCATCACTGGTAACACTACTGGACGAAAAACAACTGTCCATACCAGTAACAGTTGTTCTAAGACTGATAATGTTTGTTAAAGTTGTAACAGTTGTTAAATTTCACTGCTGCAGTTATTTTGTAACTGTCCCAACTTTAAAAGTGTTTGTCTATAACATAAATCGACTGCAACAACGCTAGAAATAACTGTCACAGTCATTAAAGGATTGATACAACTATTTCAAAGTTGTAACAGTTGATTTACAACTGTCCCAACTCGAAAAACGTTGCAACAGTCATAAATAAACTGATTAAACGCCTAAAAGGTTGTCACAGTCACAATAAGACTGCTGCAATCATTTGAAAGTTGTAACAGTTATTTAACAACTGTCCCAACACGGAAAACGTTGAAACAGTCATAAATAAACTGTTTAAACGCTGAAAAGGTTGTAACAGTAAAATATGATTGCTACAACCATTATATATTCATAGCTAATTTATAAGTGTAGCACCTTCCAAACATTGATAGTCATTAAGCTTAAAAGTCACGGATACAAAATTTCTGACAGTCAGGGATAGGTTAAATTATTTGTAAAACAATTTTACCGCGTGCAATATAATTAAGGTTGTGACAACTTTCACACCATTTAATACATTAACTTAAGATTGAAATTGATTTAAAAAAATAGTATTTTGAAATATTTGCCGCTGAACATTTTGGTATTCCCCGCTTATTTAGTGAATGTGCTAAATTTATATAATTATTTAACAATACCTCGCCGCTCATCTCTTCGAACAAAATCGGAACCACCACTAGATACCTGCAATTTCACACAGGACGGTTTTATTCGCATTTAAAACTACTTACAGATAAATCGAAAAGGTTACCCCAAATGTATATTTAACTGTATTAACAGTTGACAATTTCCAATATTATCTAAATTACAACTTTTTAATTTTTAAAATTAGTTAGGAGTGAAATCATTCATGCATACAAGGTTGTCTTCAATACGCGTAGTTTTACGAATCACATTACTTCATAATAACAGTCAATATACATGATATACTGTAAACCTAGCTGGAACTCGAATATACACACTTGTCAAATTTATCCCCATATTAAACTGCTTAATTTTTCCCCCGAGGGCTTATTTCACACACTTATTTTGAGCTTTTATTTGGGGCTACATTTTTTTTTCTTGCAAAATTATAAATATTGCCGTATTAACCATTTTGATTTCTATACATATAAACAAACAAAGCTATAATGAACATTTAACGCATCTTTTGCAGCTATGGAAAAACAAAAATATTCTTAAATCTATCTAAATTTAATTTATTTTACCGTATTTTATTTTTGAATAGTTCAATATTTACTCGACTTTGTACTGTATATTGTACCGAGTGGTCTATTTAAAGTTCAAATGTCCTTGATAAATAGCACTTCGGCATTCATGATTGAAGTAAAAAATATTATCACTCGAGATCATTCATATTTTCACCGGATTTTACCATACATATTTTGTAAAAAAGGTATTTATAAATAGATGGACGTACTGTATAAGACCGACAAAATAACTAGCACCAGTGAAAGTTGAAATGTTCAAAACAAGAAAACTTGCATTGTTTCACAAGGAAATCAAATCTTTTATTTATTCACATAACGGTTTAGAACTTGTTGTATTCTTTAGAGTCCGGTCTTGTTAAATTCTACAGACTGACATCAGATTCTCTTTTGTGGTTTCAGTTGATCAGATGTCGTACTAACGTTAACCCAAAATATTTTTCCCATTTCCATTTTTAAATTCAATTTATTTAATCATATAAATGCTTGTCCAATATTGATATATTATTCAACCAGTAAAGAAAACTAACAATTTTACTAGATGTAATAGAAATTTTAAAATGGTCACATTTATAAATTAGGCAAATGGGTCCATTATTCTGATTATATTCATCTTCAATCAGTGATGAAAACAGTACATATTATGTATTACCAGCAAAACTTATTAGGGCGCCCTTAGAAAAAAATCATTGATTAAATCATACAATTTTTTAACTCACTTCAATAGAAGGATGGACTGAAAATAAGTATTCTGGCCCTGGTCTGAGTGAAAATATATAATCTGGCTGCCTATATGTTGGAAATTAATATTCTGACTTTATCAAATTTGCCAGTTCAGTTGCTAACTTCTATGTCATTGGGTTTTCGGTGAAAAATTGTCTAATTTGTAAACACGTACCACACCATTTTATTTATTAAATAATGATCTTATTAAAAAAAAATGCAGTTCTATTTAACATTGTTGTGTCGATATTTTGAGTAATTATGATTTCAGCCATGTATCACCCATCAATGATCACTTGTTCTCCAATGGATGAATTTGTCGTAAAGTTTTGACGTGTTTAGACGTATATATATATATATATATGTTGACCTCTAGATTGTTATTTAGTTGTTGTTGGGTTGATGTCTCATAATAGCAGTTTACTCAATTTCACCAGTTTATTATCATGTTTTAGTCTATTTGTATTACATAGGCTTTTCACACCATGCTATATATACATGTATATATGTGTATAATGTACAAACATAGTCCATACATTAATTCTAATTGTACAGCCACAAAAAATCCAATTATCATCCCTTTCTTGAACCACTTTTTGTATATATTTTTTTCATTTCAGGTTGCTTGTTTTCTTTTGCTAGAAGTTTTAAAAATCATAGCAAATTAAAACCTCACATAAATATTATAATTAAATTATAACAAACAGCTCACTAATAGTGCATAATACATGTATGCCTTTGTAATGCTTATTGTGCATGTTGTGTATATTGAAAATGTTGCTAAACATCTTGAGATATATATTTAGAAGGCATTTATTCAAAAACAGATAGAATGGATTTGTAGAAAACACGAATAAGGGCAGAAGCCTGTTAATATTGGATCACCTATAGATAAGTCTTTGGTAAACCATAATACATTTATCATCACTCATGTTTCAATGGGCCTATAAAATATAAAATGGGAGACATCAGAAATGATGATCCAGGAACTATTTTTTCAAATTCTAAACATGCATAACTGTAATTTTGATGCCCTATATAGCTTGTTGTTCGGTGTGAGCTAAGGCTCTGTGTTGAAGACTGTACTTTAACCTATAATGGTTTACTTTTTCAAATTTTTGACTTGGATGGAAAGTAGTCTCATTGGCAATCATACCACATCTTCTTATATCTATTAACTGACCTAATTTTATCGCCAACTGATTGTTTGTTGCTTTTGTATTTAAATCAAAATTGGGTTTCTCATCTAAACTTGTTTACATTGTGTTACATCATCCAATATGACTAGGCCTGTTATAGGTTTTCATTATCATGATTATGCGTTACTAATTTTGCTCATTGTTGAAGGAAGTGCAGTTACTAACAATTACATCACTTGGTCTACAGTTGATGGTTGTCTCATTGAAAATCATACCACATCTCCTTATTCTGGTTATTGTACATTATACATGTTATACACCCTAGTTTATTTTCAATCTATGAGTTTGACTATCCCTCTGGTATCTTTCGTCCCTCTTTTATACAAGACTACAATATTATCAAATGAATTATCATGATTATAACAATTGTTAATAAATGTCCGACTTCTGTTAACAAAAGCAGCTATAATCAACATGGTCATGATGGTAGACATTATCAATGGTGATGTAAACAAGAGTGACTGTGCACACGCTGAAATGTCATGTCTGCTTTGCCTACACGTAAAATTGAATTTATGTTGAATGTAAAAATGTAATACATGTATGAAAGTTTTACTACATGTACAAGTATCACATAAACTTTATATTATCAATTACCTTTGAAAATGAAGTCACGGTCAAATTAACCATGCCAGACAGATGATGTACACCCTACAAACTGACATTCCATACCCAAAATTTAGTGGTTTATAGTATCTGTGAAATAGACTTAACATCCAAACCATGAAAACTAAACATCGCCCAATGAAACATGAAAATGAGGTCATGGTCAGATTTAAAACCTGCCAATCAAACTTGTACAACTTACGAATATCCAATACGCCAAAAATAGTGATCCTATACATGTCATGCATTATGCATGTACATGTAGTTTATAGCATCTGAGAAACATTGGAAAATACACCAAACCACAAAACTAAACATTGTTCAATGAACCATGACATTTTCATTGAGGTCAAAGTCTGATGCAAGTCTGGCAGTCAGACATATTCACCTTACAATCATTTCATATACCAAATATACATGATATAGTTGACCTACCATTCCTACTGCTTGTAGTATCTGAAAACAAACTTGACAAAGTAACTGAATAACCTTAATCACTGATCCATATTATGAAGTCAAGGTCAGGTGAACCCTGCCTGTCAGACAATGAGACATGTAGACCTTTCAAGATACCTATATATATATATACCATATAAATTTATCCAATTACTCGTTATACATGTTATACATGTAAGAGAGTATTTCACTGTATGACTGTTCAAACAGTAATAATTTTTTCAAACAGTCAGTGAGCCATAAAACAAGGTAAAGTGCAACGGACAAGTTACTAAACAGAAACTTCATAACATAAAGAAGTATCCAGGTCTTTAAGCTTCTAAAATGTACCTGGTGAAGCTTTATACAAATAGGTTACGCTGTAGCCACTGCCAGATTGTAATACCTATTTCTTGCATACTTCAACTTTTGTTGCAGGAGGGACAATAAAATTATACTTTGAAGTACATGGTTTATTTGTTTATAAATATGCTTGGCAACTAATTTAGATTTTTATTTAATTCTAATTCAGACTTCAAGTACAGCAGGCAGTCATTTGACACTTAATAATTGTGACGGACTACAAGAAACCCTCATGGGTGGTTAAGATCTTTTACACACCCTGGTGGTAGTTAACAATTGCAATGCCAACATAAACTTCAGATGCGATATACATGCACTGTATTGTAAATTTCACTGAAACTAGAATTTCACATTATCCAAATTGTTATTTTATTAAAATGACTGATTATCCACTAAAGTATTCATGAATTCAGATATGATGCACTATTATTATTAATATTCACTGAAACTATGAATTTTCATTATTCCAAATTGCTATTTCAAATGAATAATTATCCAAGGTATTCATGGAATTCAGATACAATGTATGATTGCACTATTAATATGCACTGAAACTATGAAATCTTGTTATTCCAAATTCATTATTGATATACCAAATGAATAATTATCATGATTATCTAAGGTATTTAGTTATCCAGTAATGTGGTCCTCCTTTAATACAATTTGTAAGTTTCCTATTTGTACAATGCACAATTTTTTCTTGTCCAATTTAATCCTAACATCACATCGTCATCATGGAATAATGCTGCAAGCGCTATTCATTATTTCCAAAACAATAAACAACTAGCACAAAATAATGAATTAATCCACTGTTTCACAATTTGCAGCTATAAGAGTGACTCAGTGACATCTATATTTCCTATGCATCAAAGTGCACATGTAGCAGGCTTCATATTCTAAGTGGGAATCATGCTCAAACCAATATGATTCTACAAAAAAATATACATTGAGACTAAAGTACAGTAAAATTTTAACTAATATAATACTATATACATTGTATGGTACTAAGAAGAAAGTCAATTACAATAACTGTATTTACCTAGATGAAAACTAGCAATCCTTATTTGATTGACAAAAATTTCTAGAACTTATACAAAATTATATTTTTAAGTCCCAATTAACAAAAAGAATAAATCTTTTAGGGGACGGGGTCTAAATTCTATATATGGTGTTGTCTTTTTCCTACATTAATGATTTTTATGTGTGACTGTGTACTTTTGTTGAAGGGTTACTGTCTTATTGAGGCTCACATCATACTTTATTTCATCAATTCTTTAAAGTCAGACATCATGGACATAGTTATTCCTCTCTAAAACACAACAGGTTATTTCTTTTGTTCATGTTAATATGAAATAGATTGATACTACAGAGAAAAGTTTAAAGAATGAAAAATAGATAAATAAATGCACTGTTACTATATAGATGCTATTGACTTTCCCTTTGTCAAGTGCATATAATGAATAAACCTTTGTGATGTAAATGTAGAATTTTTGTCCTAAAGTTAATCAGGAAAATATATTCTATTCCAAGGCTTAACCCTCCTGTTAATGTTTTAAATCCTTGAGTTTAACTTTACATCTTTTGTGTTACCCGGTATACTTTTTACTTATTACAGCTTGTATTAAATAATGCTTTGCAGCTCAGACAACACTTTCTTTATTTTATTTTAGTTATTTACCCAATTTTATTTTGATAAATCAATACTCAGATAACTTTTAAAATATGCATTTTTATATCCAAAATAATATTATATCCTGCTGTTTCATATTTTTCTTAAATTATAATTTATTTTGAAAATGTATCCAAATTTTGAAGAGGACAATTATAATTTGTGAACATCATCATAAAATCATCTTCAATATATACCCATGACAGTTTAAAATTCACCCCCAAGGCAATAAACTATTGTGTCTTAATCTGTATATTAGCTATAGCATGTATATAAGAATTCCTGATTATTACCTATCCAGTGTCAACATCCTGATTATTACCTATTTTAATGTCACATTTGCATGGTCATGAATTCATGTTCAGTAAATACATATATTTTAATTATTTATTTCGAATTTGAATAACAGGTATTTTTAAACTACAATGCAGTTAACACAGTAAATTTTATGACAACTTACTTGATAATACAATATCTATAAAAATATTTTGAGCTTCATAAAATACTTTAAAAAGTTTATATCATATTTACATAAAAAAATATGCTAACAGATAGATTTTTTGTTATGTTTTCCCAAATATTGAATGTTAAACATAAAATAATTATGTAGAAAAGGCAAAAATCTGCAGTCAGATGTGAATGCATATGATGAAAGGAGATGTGGGATATATATCAATGATGCATCAACCCAACAGTAAAGCAACAATAAAGTAACCAAAACACAATTTAACACATGTAGAAAAATATGACTAACGGCACAATTTATATAAAATTTGACATGAAAATATATAGTTTAGGTTCAAAGTATTTACAAATGTATAGTGATTTAATATTCTATGTTAAATCTAAAAGAATATAATTAAGATGCTAACTTTGCTCTTTTAATATGTTTTTTATTTCTTTTTAACAGTGATTTTCCTACCCTTTTTCAAATGGGGCCTGGGCCCTAGGCAATTGGGAAAAATGTGTCGTATAATGTATGAATTGGGAAAAATAAATCAATGTGTTCAACATTTTTAAGGATGTAGATACAAGAAGATGTGGTATGAGTGCCAATGAGACAACTCTCCATCCAAGTCACATTTTTACATGTTATTTATTATTCTAAAATTCCAATTTTCTTTCATGTTCTAACTTGAACATATAAACTCAGTCATACAACCCTGAGATTAATTGCAAGTTTTCTTGTCAGTTAGATTTCTCTCACAGACACGTATATGGCATGGTATAATGTTTTCAGTGCTTAGGTCTGATCTAGAGTCGACAACTGTCAACTGATTATGGTTGTACTCAGAGTGGGATTGACGGTCAGTCTCTCTTTGTACATGTACATGAGCAGGGTTCATTTCGAGTGAATTATGCTCAGGTGTTTGGGTAGAAACAATTTGTTTAGTGTTAGCACTTGGGGTCGAGGTGACTGCTTTTGTGTCTTTATCCGCCACAACCACAGCTTCATCCTGTTCTATATCAGTCAAAGTAGAAACATTTTTCGTTCAAAATATATCAGTCCCTGTAGCATCTTCAGTACTAATTTTGGATTTTTAAAAGCTAAACAAGTTTTTACAATCAGTGGCATCTTTGCCTTTTTTAATTTGTAAACAATAATATTTTGAATAATGAGACGACATGTTGTATGTTTGGGCATGCTTAATTCACAGCAAAAAATAAACCAAACCAGCAAATCTTTGCTCAGTACGACATTGCCTCTAGAAAAAAATTACGAGTGAGAAATAATTAAAACCTTTTAGTTTTCATCTTAGCATGTATTTACAATGTTATTCAGTAAATAACACAGCATCATCACTTCATATCATACCAAATTCTTAGGTACCGTTAACTACCGGACGTCATCCAAATGCTGAACTAAGCTTACCCATTGTAAAACTGGTTTACGGTTGAATATAGTTACCTGTATATTCAATATGATTACATCGGGAACAGTTCAACAACCTATATTTTGAACCAAATCATGCGAACAATAAAATTATCAATTACCTTTCCGCTCAACTTGATTGAGTTGGGAATTTTACGGGTTCAATTGGGAAAATTTTAAGGTATTTTCTGATTGGGAACGGGGCCGATATTCGGACCCAAAATAAAGGCAGGAAAATCACTGTTTTAACTTAAAACCATGTAGCAATTAACATGATGAAATATTTATAGATATTTTATTCATTGTAATTATTCATTTTGAGAAAAGATGCAACAACCTCCACAACCCTTGTTCAATATGAATCCTAAAGTACATGATGAAACAATTATTAATTGAATTAGCACATTTTGTTTAATCAACTGTGTTTAAATGGCAACTGTTATGACTCTGTGCATTGTTTCAGGAACATTAATTTAATAGTATTGTTTTATTTTGATGATTAATGTTATTTTGAACCATCTAATACATATTCACATTCAATGCCTTATATTATCAAATATATTCATGTTTTGTTGTCCATGATTTTGGAATTATTTAAAATTAAATGAAAATGCATACTTGCTAAATAAGTCACTAAAATTAATAATTTTCATAACACTTTATGGTCAGATCATATGTTTTCGTACGCCCGTCATATTAATTTGTACTATGCATGTCTTTTCAATGGAAATTGTGACGTCACAATGCATTCTTAATAGAACGAAAACTATCAGCTGGCAAAGCAAAACCAGGGAAATACTTGTACTCCAGCATTAGTAACACAATTATATGGATATGTACATGTAAGGATTGGTTGGTTGTTGGTTATAAAAGTCCAGTGACAAGTATTTCATGCAAATTTAGGACCAGAGAGTTAACAATACATTAACATACAATATGTACATGATGTATAGGTCCTGTAAAAGGCCATCCCGCACAACAAAAGTTAACTAATGCCCCACATGTTAGAGTTTAACAGTAAGACGATGAAGATCAAGAGTAACTTTTTTTATTCCTTGACCTTGTCACCCTTGGGGTGATGTATGCAAAGTAAATAAGGGATTACATGACATACACATGATAAAAGGGAGGGGAATGGTGTCATACATGAATTTCAATGATGCACAACTTTACAAGCCCAAATCCTAACTTTGCCTTGGAACATGCAACTATGCACGAGTGTGGTTATATAGAACGTCGATTTATACATAGCCTATCTGTAGGAAGAACAAATGTGCACATTTTCCTTCAAAATCTTGGATCCATGATTATTCGATAGACATGCTTTAAAATATTGTTCATTTCTACTCACCGATTGTAATTTCCAGCTCAGCTTATATTGTACATGTGGTCTAACATCTGTACCTAAGTTTCCTGTATAAAATATAGTTTGCCGACCTGCAGGTCCAGTTTGCCGACAAGAAAATGAAAAGGGTAAATCGTTTACGGTGAAGAATTGTTTTCCGTTTTAATGAAACTTGACAGATCTAATTTATTAATTTTTATCATCGGAAATGTCCTCATGGAGAGTAATTCAAATTAAAACGGTTTTATTATGCTGTACAATATTGGTACCTTAGTCATATTCTTTAAATTTACTTCAGGAATACCCACGGTATATTTTCTATTCAGCAGAATTTATCAAAACTTTTCAGTTTAAATATAAATTTGAATGAATTCATTAGCATCTTCTGCAATAATATTAAAACTCTATTTTTAAACGAAGGCTTCTGGTATGTAAAACCAGTTATGAACGAATCTGAATAGATAAAATAAAAGTAAAGATACCTAAAGGAAAGTCAAACGCACGTGTCAAAACATGATGAACGGACAATGCTATATGGCAATAAACGGAAAACGACAAAAGAAAGACAAACAACGATCGCAAAATGAATAAATAAAAAACAAAACAAGTCAACAACTGCACAATAGATGATAATAGTATAAATTATGGGCTATTTCACAACTATATCAAATCTTGAGAGCCGGGTGAGACGTGATTTTTTTTACACTGAGTTGCTAACGTGACGCTAAAATATTTGTATTAAACATTTACCGACTGCAACAACCTATGAAATGTTTGTTTTAAACATTTAACGACTGTAGCAACCTTTTAAAATTTGTAATAAATATTTTATGACTGTCACAACCTTTAAAAAGTTGTAACAAACATTTTACAACTGTCCCAACTCTAAAAACGTTGTAACAAACATTTTTTGACTGCATCAACGTCTGAAAAGTTGACACAAACAAATTTCAACTGTCCCAACTATTAAAAGGTTGGGACAAACATTATACAACTGCCACAACTTTTGGAAAGACTGTAATAAATAGTATTTGACTGTGACAACGCCGTAAATCACTGCAGCAGTCCTTAAATGACTGTTGATAACATTTTTTGATTTTCACAACCCATAAAAGTGTTGGGACAGACATTAATTAACTGTATCAGTTGCTTTGACAGTCGATCTTCAGTCTTCCACAGACTAAGACAGTCGTACAACGACTGTTACTGGTATGGACAGTTGTTTTTCGTCCAGTAGTGTAAATTATTAAGTCAGGGATTTCGTTACCATAAATTACGTAAAACTTTACTAAATTCTTTCATAGATACAAAGACTTGATTAGTAAGTTTGGCTGTACCTGTAGAAAACTGATTAAAACGGTATTTCACATTCTAAATTTTACGGTAATATTGTACTTAAAGCGCGGAAATCACTATGTGATCCGTGTAAACTCATCGAACCTTTAAACAAACTTATTAGTAAAGGTTATCTTACCAATGTTGTAATTAGATCTTTGAATATAGTTTACATTGGCACTAATATCGATTTTGTCATCAGCAAATTAAAACATAACTAAATTTGTATTCTTTTCAAACGGGATGTATAAAGACACACCCACGTTCATTTTGATCTATAAAGAGGTTAACTCCTAACTATCCTACTGCCTGTCGATACATATATTTTTGGCATTGCACAAGTCATGTCTTCTTTGACTGTCCATGACGTTAAAATACTAAATCCCTTGGATGTGTTTTAGTTGAATTTAGTCTCTGATGCATGATTTTTTATTATTAACTGTTTTGACTTTTAACTAGCTGCCAGTAACTGCGAGTACTCTCCAATCGTACTTTCTTGTTTATTTGACCTGTTGATACTAATTGTAATGATTTTTGTCATTTAATGTTTACTTATTCAAGGTTATATCTGGTCTATACACCAGCTTGATAAGTGTTTGGTATTACTATAAATTTTCACTTCTTCGTACAATGAATATCAAAATTATTATTTATTTTGTAAAATATTTCCTTTCTCCATTTGAACTGTACACGTATACCTAACAACAAAATTATTTTCATTTACCTGTGTTTAAAGTTATTGCAAATGGCTGATATTTTTGTTCAAGCATATTGTTTTTCTTAAATTGTTTAACATTTCACAGCGATATAACATGTTACTTTAATTATTCTACCCTTAGTTTATTTATTTTGTATTTACATTGTATCATATATCAAATTGATTTGATCAGTTTATGTTCACTGGTGTTAATATGTCTTTTGATTGAGTTCAGCTATTTCAATTGATATTTTATAGTGTGTCTTTTATGTTGTAATGTACACTATTGTTTCAGATATGGATGAAGGTTTGGTACAATTAGAACGTTTAAACCCGTTGCAATTGTTTGCACCTGTCAGGGATCTGATGTTGAGTAGTTGTCGTTTGTTGATGTGGTTCATAAGTGTTTCTCGTTTCTCGTTTTTTTTATATAGACTAGACCATTGGTTATCCAGTTTGAATGGTTTTACACTAGTACTTCTTGGGGCCCTTTATAGCTTGCTGTTCGTTGTAAGCCAAGGTTCCGGGTTGAAGACCATACTTTGACCTATAATGGTTTACTACATAAATTTTGACTTGGATGGAGAGTTGTCTCATTGGCACTCATACCACATCTTCTTATATCTATATAGTTTGGCGTGCTTACAATAGTTATATAAAATGAAATTTGGCCTCACATTTTCAAACTGTACATTTTACTCTGAAAATGGTTAATTGCGGCTGCATTTTGAACGTAGACATATACTTGTATGTTTGAAAGACGAATCAACTGAAAACGTCGTATGTTTCCAAAGCGTGTAAAAGCAATCCAAGGATAGAATTATTAGCCTGAGCAATCAACATCATAATTTTACTTTGTTCGTTTACTTTAAGGAGGTCGCAAATGTTATCAATTCGACAAAGTTGATGTAATTTCTCATATTTTAAGTTGATAATAAGTTCAGGAGCTAGCGTTATCTGTAAGAATTTACTTAAGGATGTTCGCTTTTCATGTTTTGGAATTTTGTCAGCTTTTCGGAATCCTCTGGTCTTATCCATTTGAATGCCTTAAAAATTTTACCCATTGACCCCATTTTCTTCTTATAAATCTTTTACATGTATAATTATAAGCCATCTGTAAAAGTCTTACAAAATCCTTCTTATTTTTAATTGTTTTGAGCACTTAAACTTGTCAATGATAAAGCTAAAATTTCAATGGCTAATATCTCGAAAACAAGCACACTGACCAATATTTTTTTTGCTTTTTGGTTCCTTTAATAATCCCCTATCAATATATACTAATGTTATGAAAAACTTGCTATTTTGAAACCGAGTAGCGAACCTCCTTAAACGAGGTCTGCTGTTTACATATCGTCTTTTACTAATACAACTCAATAATAGACTGTATTATACAACTTTTACTCCAACGAATCAGTTAGAGTTTCAATCAAAAACGTTGAGTTGCCCCACCCTTTTGTACTACGTGCATAACGTTTTATTAAAATATTTCGATAGAGACTTTTAATGAGTGATTAATTGATCCATTACTTTGCGGCTTCATAGATTACTTCTGTTTGTTTTATAGTCCTCCAAGAATTAGAGCAGTATATTTCACATTGTAATTATTTATCAACGAATGGTGATTTGGTACGAACCGAAAATTGCAGCGATAAACGTTATTTCAAATGTACTTCAGGTAAACATACTGATATGAAAACACTAACCAAATCAAATTTGGTGTGTCTGTCATTCATTATTTAAGAATATAAACTTTTAAATATATACATGTTTCTGTACGTGTCATTTGACGGCCATGTATAGTTTCTGTTCAGGTTTACGTTTGTTTGTCAAATTTGACCAAGAGAACTTGCATGGTCGTATGTCTAGTCACTTTCCTTTAATAAATGATTTATTATATATTCAATCCTTCCAAACTATTTATTAGTATTCCCGTTGTTGTACCATGGAGGTCAATGATTCCGCGAAAATATCTCGATCCGCGTAAATTGCCAATTACAATTATAAATGTATCAATGCATACGTAGTTTCTAAACCGATCATTCTGGGCAAGACACATTTCATTTGGAGGATTTGCGTTTCGTGTGTCAAAGCCTTAATCTTTTAAGTATATTCATTGCGTTACCTGATACAAGCGTTTAGTTTATATAGGTTTTGTTCGACGCCTCGCCAATACATGTCTCATTGTATATTCAGATATAAGAAATGACGTAAAATGTATCATTTATCTTATCGAATAGTAAATCAAGAAGAACATTTTAAATCAATCTGGTACAAATCAGCATATAGTTTTCAACGCTGTTTAAAAACGAAGCGTCCACGTTCCAAATAGTTCAAAATGTGTGAAAATAAACTCATCATCAATACCAGTATTTAAATTTTATCCTGCAATCAGCCAACTATTGTACAAATAACAGGTACACAAATAAAGTTTTGCTTTATTTGTACTTGTACAAATAAAGTCTCCTGTTACCCTCTTCCATGTTGAGCAAGCGGTAATGTGGATATTTCTTTTGCGTACCAGTTCATTTTGGGGTCCTCTTCGTGGTCCGCGTTTAAACTATGTCGATTTCTTTGAAAATTAGAGACAATGATTTAGATTTTAACAACTAAAGTTTCAAGTGTTGGGTGTAAATTTCAGGATAAAAAAATATATACATTGTCGGAAAATATAAAATTTATTTGTACTCGCTGCGAAACAGGAGAAAAGCTCGGCGAGCCTCGCTTTCGTCCTGTTTCTAAAGCTCATACAAATAAATTTTATATTTTCCGACAATGTACATATATTGTATATGTGTACGCGCTTTTGTTAACAAAAGACTCATCAGTGACACTCGAATCAAAACAGTTAAACGGGCCGAATAAAGTACAAACTTGAAGAGCATTGAGGATCCAAATATCCAAAAGGTTTTGAAGAATGAAGCTTAGATAATCAAAATGAGACAAAAGCATCTTAAAAGTTTATATACCCTTTTATACTTAATTCTGTGACAGATCGAATTAAGTGTGTATCATTTAAAGATTCGTAGACTATGTATATCTTTAGTTTTTTTAATTCTACAGCCACTCCAATGGATTATCAAAGGAATCAAATAAAAGTTCTACTTCAACACCTTTTGTCGGTTTGAAGGTAAGATAACTACATGTAGCAGCAATTAATATCATGTGTTATGTTAGTGTAGCATGTGTAGCAATGCCATTGTTTTTCATCGATTTTCCGTATAGATCTTTCCATTTCTGCAATCAGACCTGTAATATGATATTAACAAATGTACTGCAATTATAGTAAAACTTGTGTGGACCAAAAATTTAATCCGATTGATAGATAATATAATCGACACGATAGGGTTGATTTCAGATGTCTTTTTCTAATTTGTGTTTGTATCTTCTTCTATGTTCTTGTATGTAACGGTGTAGTAGTGTTTTCCTCGATTTATAATTCATGTTGACCCCTCGATTTCTTTATCCTTTGAGTTAATTTTGTGCATTTGACTTTCAGACCCTGATACAGGAGATACAGATAACCAGAGTTCAGGTAAAATATAAATAAGAAATAAACTAAATATGAATGTTTAAAAGATAGGTTTTCAACAGATATTTTCTAATTCCATAATTGTTCATTCAAAATATATAATGTAAATTTTGTAGATTTAATTCTTATTGTTTAAAAGGATGTGGTGCATAAATTCATGACAAAAGTTCCTACACGTCCTTGACAAAATAAAAACAGAGCAACAACGTTTATATGGATACTTTTCATATTAAAACCACAATAATGTCATCAATACCAGGTAAAGACGACCTTAGCATGGTTTGGAGTTGAATCCTTGGCCTGATGTCGAGTAAAGAAATAGAAAATAAAATAAAATGTTGTTCTTTGGAGCAATCGTTTCGCTTTATTATATGATCACATTGATTGATTTAATATGATGAGGTAATATGGATCGAAATAATTACACTTAACCTGAAATAAAGAATACCACTGTCTATTGTATAACTTGATCACTTAATGTTGTCCGTATGCTATTCAGACGATTGACTGCTTTCAGATAACTATGGAACGCTTCAACTGTCTTATGTGGAACTCTGATATTACTTTATGTTGTTTTATTATTACTTGATGATATTTTGTCTTTACTTAATATGGTTTTGACATTACGTAATGATGTTTTGATATAACTCAATATGGAATTTTCATTACTTAATGATATTTCGATATTACACGATATGGTTTCGTATTGACTTGATATAGTTTTGTCATTACTCAATATGGTTTTGTCATTACTCGATGTGGTTTCACCATTATTTAATGTGGTTGTGTCATTAGTCATTGTGGATTTAACATTACTTGATGTGAATGTGACTTAACGTTATGTAGTTGTTTCATTACATGATGTGGTTTTGTTATTTTGTAATGATGATTTGCCTATTCTTTATATGGTTTTGACATTACGTAATGATGTTTCAAAATTTGACGATTTTACACTACATGGTGTGTTTGTTTCATTATTTGATGTGGTCCTGTCATTCTTTGATGTGGTTATCCCATTACTTGATGAGGTAAAATCACGTGACCAATTCGGAAAAACCTGTTCTATTTTCAGATAGATTTCCATGTTGTATGTGCCTTGGATGAGTGTGGCCATCCATCGAATTAGAGTTCAAATTAAAGTTAGGGTTACTGTTTGAGTAGAACTTTGAGTTAGTCTCCGATTCCGAATTCAAGTCATTATTAGAATTAAAGTTTTAGTTAGCATTGAGTTTCGAGTTGGACTTCAAGTTTGAGTCACATTTAAAGGTAGAGTTCTCGTTACACTATTAAATTTGAGTCACTTTTGAGTTTGAGTAAGATTCGAATTTAAGTCTCATTTAGATTAATTAAGATTTTGAGTTGAAATTCGTGCTATCTTATATGAGTTTGTAGTTAAATTTTCTATCGCGGAACAAGGACTTTTGCTCAGGATTCCGAAAAGAGGGCTCTGGGGTATGCGTACAAAAGATAAACAATGTTACAGTATACAAAACGCAACATAGAAGTTGAAATAAAGTTAGATGTGGTGTGATTGACCATGAGACAACCATCCACCAGAGTTTAAATGCAGTGGATGTAAGGAATCATATATAGGCAACCGTACAGCCTTCAACACACCATATAGTCAGCTATAAAAGGCCACCATGCATCATGTGAAAAATTCAAACGAAAAACAAACGGTCTTATTTATATTTAAACAATCTACAAAAAAAAAAGATGACACACATTTATACAACGACAACAATTGAACTTCGTGCTCCTGACTTGGGGCAGGTACATAAAGAAAGTGCACGTGGCGGAGTTTAACATGTATGTGAGCGCTAAATCCTAACCTTACATCAGACTGTTACACTTGTGTAACAGCACAACACGAGAAAAAAAATGTAAACTAGACAAAGTGATGCCCCGCACTCAACTCATTTAACCGCTTATACCCCAAAAATGACAAAAAAAAAGTTCAATTATCTCCCAAAAGTGCAAAAGATAATAAAAATAAAAACCCTGACCACATGCATACCTTCAATATATGTACAAACAGCCAGCAGAGCGAAAACCCCAGCATTCAAACTGTAGGAGGAGTTATCTGAAACGCTCTTCTTATACAAGTAAATTTCCCAAAATTACAAAGTTCAACTATCTCCCAAAAGAGCAAATATTAATAAACATTAAACCCTGACCACATGCACACCTTCAATATATGTACAAACAGACAGTAAAGAGAAAACTTCCTAGGATTCAAACTGTAGGAGGAGTTATGCGGAATAACTATATACCCATAATGGGACGGACAGACGGACGGACGGACGGACGGACAGACGGACGGACGGACGGACAGGGTAAACAATATGCCCCCAACTTTCAGTTGCGGTGGCATACAAAACAGTTTCATTTGGCTGACTCAATAGATCCGTATGACTGGGTAATATAAATCCATCGGGGTGATCTCGGATGCTCCAGGAATGCACCCGTCGTGTTATTCGAGAAAGTACAAACGCAGTGATTTGGTTTTATTTGGTAGTTCACATTCAAGAAAAAGATGACGGTATTATGGTTACGACCACTGGAACATGTCCGTCGTCACATGTGAAACAGATATTCCAAAAGTTTATTTTTCAATTAGCGCGAAGTAGATCAGGAATTCAATTGATTACAAATAAAAGATTGATATTTGTATAAGTTCAAATGATCATTTACGCTAAAAAATTCGGAGAATTCTTATTTTATGGTATTGATGCTTTGTCGCTAAGTCCGAGCCCCTCCCCGTTTCCTTGTAACTTTAGTGTGAGTTGATTTGAAGTGCTTCATTTGTTAACATTAAAGTTCAAGTCGTTTGATTTGTGTCGCGCCTGCGACATCAATGTAGCGGCGGTGAGACCCAACAAACCTATATTTCGTCGTCGATAGTGGCGTCGGCGTCTCCATCTCCATTTTTTTTATTTCTATTGAGTTAAACCTTTCATTATACATGTTACTAAACACGTATGCCATTATAATTTTGTACTTTTAGAATATCATACTGTATTTGTTTACCTCAACTATTGTATCTGTATTTATATTGTATGTTTCTCTGTAAACTTGTAATTAGTTTTAGAGAATAAAGTATCTATCCATCTAGCTATCTATCTATCTATCTATCTATCTATCTATCTATCTATCTATCTATCTATCTATCTATCTATCTATCTATCTATCTATCTATCTATCTATCTATCTATCTATCTATCTATATATCTATCTATCTATCTATATATATAGATCGTTAGGTTTCTAGTTTTTACATTTTCATTTCGGGACCTTTTATAGCTTACTATAGGATATGGGTTTTGCTTATTGTTGAAAACCATACAGTTTTGTTTTAGTTAAATAAAACTGAATTAAACTGTTTTGACATGATAAATTTGTAAACCTCCATGAAGTGTTTTAAAACTTGTATAGGAGTATAGGAGTTATTCCTCAATTTCAAGAAAAGCATCTACAGAAAAATATTTTTTTATTTTGTTTTACCGATAAATGTATAGATATATGTACAGCCGATCAACATGACGCTTTTACACTTACAGCAGCAATATCAGGCGAGACATAGGGTTCCGTGGAATATTTTACAATTTTATTACAAAACACTGCTTCCGTTTGAGAACTTAGGATAAAACAACAAGACAAAGTGGTTTTGGGGATATCCCAATTATGTAAGAAATACTGTAAACTTTTTAATACTTTTTTCTTATTATTGTCTGGCGTGCCGGTTACCTTTTCATGCTAAATAACTCTGAACAACCACTCGAACTTTAATTTGAACTTTAACTCAATGGAGAGCGATACCCATCCAAAGCCCATTAAACAAAATGATATATTGAAATCTGTTTAAAAATAGAACATATTTTTTTCCGAATTGGTCACGTGGTTTTACCTCATCAAGTAATGGGATAACCACATCAAAGAATGACAGGACCACATCAAATAATGAAATAAACACATCATGTAGTGTAAAATCGTCAAATTTTGAAATATCATTACGTAATGTTAAAACCATATAAAGAATAGGCAAATCATCATTACGAAATAACAAAACCACATCATGTAATGAAACAACTACATAACGTTAAGTCACATTCACATCAAGTAGTGTTAAAACCACATTGACTAATGACACAACCACATTAAATAATGGTGAAACCACATCGAGTAATGACAAAACCATATTGAGTAATGACAAAACTATATCAAGTCAATACGAAACCATATCGTGTAATATCGAAATATCATTAAGTAATGACTATTACATATTGAGTTATATCAAAACATCAATACGGAATGTCAAAACCATATTAAGTAAAGACAAAATATCATCAAGTAATAATAAAACAACAAAAGGTATATCAGAGTTCCACATAAGACAGCTGGGTCGTTCCATAGATAACGACTATATGCTATCTGGTGTATTAATAAGACTGTCTTTCTCTTCTTACTTATGGTTGGTCAAAATAATACTTAATTAAGACATCAGCAGTTTACTGATGTTCAAGTTTCATAAATCGATTATACAGACAAACCAAGGACACACACACAATATGAAGAAATGCCGCGAACTCCTAAACGATCGAAGTTGAAAATTAGTTAACCTGGTGATTAGAAATTATGTCTAATATCAGTCATAAACAGTTAGGTGAGACATGACTGTGTGACGTGCTCAACACAAGCTTTACCATTATATAAGCATTTTAGTTTAATTTCATATCTTAAATAAATTATGGAATTGATAATTCTCCAATAAATACGAAACGAAGTCATTAAACAACAAGAGTGTCATATGGACGTTTATCAATAGATTTATAAAGTTTAGGAGACAAGATTGAAATGAAAATACTTATTAATAATTGCGAGAGTCCGAAAAGCGTTTTTTTTCTGGATTTACCTTCACAATGACTTGTTGCTATTGGCATATCTTAATCTGAGGACAAATCTTATTTGATTACAAAGGAGGAGAACACAACAGTAGCTCTGACGACAGGAACAATGTCAGTGGTTGCATATATTACATACGTTGAACTAGTATACTTTTTAAGCGCCAGCTGAAGCCAGCCTCCAGGTGCGAGATATTCATGCTGTATAGAGGACCCATTGGTGGCCTTGGGCTGTTTTCAGTTCAATTCTCTAATTTTAATGCACACATAATAAACATGGACTAAAAATCAAATGTTAAAGGTCATAATTATACCGTTGTAATTTGAAATTATCATGTTTTCGTTTCAGATTCAATTCCAAAATCCCGAAACTTAAGGATAAACCCAATGAAGGATATCCACCTAAGATTAATACTTATACACAGGAAAAGAATTCAGACGGGTACTATAACGCCATTGATATAACATTAGGTCCATACTCCTTCGCAAAGCCTCTAGCAGATACTAATTCACGTGTAGATAAGGCAGCAGAGGATGAAAATGCATACTCTAGGATAGTTTCGGCTGTTTTTGATACATCCAATGTCCCTGAGAAAACAAATCATGTTATTTCAAATCCAGGATACAATGATCTTCAAATAAAGGTCGATACAAAAACTAATCCAAATGGAAATCAACAAAGTTCTAATTCCTTGACGGATAAAATGAAACCAGCTGACTATTGCCTTGCAAAACCAATAACAGACCCAGGTGAAATGGATCCTTACACAGATAATGCAGACTATGACCATTTAAGCAGTTGTAAAACTCAAGAAAAAACAGCGTGAACGTTTATGACCATGTTCAAAACATAATTGATTCAGATGACACGTATGACCATTCTGCGATAAACATTTGTGAATCAGAATCTACCAATTATGATCACTTCGATGGTCAAAACTAACAAATTTGCGTACTGTATGGAAACTATTTTTGATGTTTTTACGAATTCATTGTCATTATATATGAACTATTTCGTAAGTTAATTTTATATATGTTAATCAAAAAAAAAAAAAAAAAAAAAAAAAAAAAAAAACAACAGAACAAATTCTGTATTGCAGGATGCTAATAAGGACGAAAACATAGATATCAACAAAATGAAATGAAGATCGAAAGAAGTATTAAATTGTTAAACTTGAATGTATATTAATTTAATTGAATCGAAGGTGCATGGCTTTGTACATAATTCAATATGTCAAGACAAATTTTAAGTACATTTGCCATATTTCGTGTATTTAGTATAACCAACTTAAGTATATAAAGATTGTAAACGGATTTCAGCTTATGCACTATCATGTTTTACATGATTGGATTTGTCCAGTAGGGTAACAGACAAAAGTCAAATGAATTTGGATTTACTATCTAGGAGGTTTAAAGATATTAACGTCACCAGTGTCTGATCAGAACGTTGATTAACCAGGGTTATGTCAAAGAACGACTCGTCCTTTTAAAAAGTTCATCGGAAGATACCAAGACCTTTTGATAAATATTCCGTATCAGCTTCAAAAATAATACTTGATGGTCTTGAAGTATAGATTCTAGGTACTGACGTTGTTTATCATCTGAATTACGTGTTAAAGTGTTCTTTTATTTGTTTCTGTAAATTATTTACCTTTACTGTTTAGTCCTTTTTGGTAATATTTTTTTGGCGTGGATCGGTACTTATTCATTCCGCCAATGTGTTGTTTGGTATTTTTGTATTCTTGACTGTATTTATGCTTATGTGCTATGTATATATGCCATTTTATTTTTCTTTGTTGACATATTTGTCTGTTTTATAGTGATTAAGATTATAACACAATGTTGACTGCTGTACCCATATTTTTGACATTTTACCTATTATGACTGTTTATTTTGTTCACACATTGTTGTCAATATAATGGAATTTTATGCGACTGTCATACAAGTTAGACATTTAGCTCACTATAAAACCAGGTTCAATCCACCATTTTCTACATAAGGATATGCCTGTTACAAGTCAGGAATATGACAGTTGTTTTAGATTCGTTTGATGTGTTTAAGATTTTGATTTTGCCATTTTATAAGGGTCTTTCCGATTTGAATTATCCTTGAGTTCGTTTTTTTTGTTATTTTACTTTTTAATCAAATAAGACTAACTTCATATATTTGTTTGACCCAATTACATTTTGAGTTCTATAGTTATGCTAACTTGATTATATAGTATTTGTATGTTAAAAGGTAACGGTTTAATGAACATGTACTTATATGTGATATCTACTTTCAAACTTTTTCATAAATGCATCAACTATCGACAATAACTTGTTATAATGGAAAAAAAACATATGTTAAAAGAAAAACAAAGGATAACATGTAAAAGAATATATGTAATATGTAGAATACATTTCATACATACCCCAAGACAAATTGAATTACATTATATTTAATTTTATTAGATAATTTACCTTTGAAAATAACCGATCTAAAAAAAAAAAAATGAAAGTAACACTATCAATGTTATGCTTTCAAAGCGCTTTAATGGATGTACCTTCATCAGGAACGATTAAAGCCAACAATTTGAAAGCCGGATAGATAAATACCGAACCATGCAAATGAAGAGCTATACGACCAAATATACAAATTACGCGTAAAACCTTAAACATATTTCGTCTATTTTATCAATAATTTCGTTTACTTTGTTCAACCTACCGAATAATTAACTGTTCAAATTTTGCAAATATTCTCGTTTTGTGACTTTTCTTTCATTTATATGTATCTTATTTTAAATGCAAAAACAATGTATTGTGCAAAGAGAGTGAACAAATCGACTCATTTTATAAGTTGTGTTAACGTTGTAACGCAAAATTGTGAAAAGAAATATGTATTTTAATCATATGTTCGATGTTTGATATCTAATGTTAGCAGTTGTGAGAGTAAAAGTATGAGAAACTTCGTATACAGTTAAACAAAAATAGATGTCAAGATTTTCAAGATTTTATTATAAAGCAACGCTCAGACACATATATGTCCTTAACGTTGTCATCCAGATTTTTACATTTCCGGCATCTTTATTTGATAATTTCAAAACTAAACATTTCTTTAAAACTTGAATAAAATTCACCACGGGAAGATAATTGAACATCTTGATGTCATTTTGAATATATTGGTCTTGTAAAACCTGTTTTATCAGACCTTTCTAGTCAGCACTATCTTGATTGAGAAATACATATCCTAATCCTGTATAATTAGATATTGATTCAATAAAATTCAACATTTTGAAGGACTGACTGCTATTCTGCTCTAAACTAAGTAATAATATATACAAATTGCTACTTAATGTTTCACCATGCCAAATTTATCTCCAAAATGATGCCAATTTTATTTCAACTTTTATTTCGAATAAACATCTGCCTAATTCTTCATATACCATATAATTAGGTGTTGTATACCTTACTTTTAAAATTCTTTTACAAAACATAAGTGAATTTGTTCTACAATTTTAAGTTTTCGAACCCGCAAATCTCACAACCATATAATAAAATAGGCTCTACCATGGCATCAAGATGTTTGAGCTGTAGTTCTAATTGAATGACTAGGTTTCTTATATTTCTATACAAGCTGAAAAATGCTATTTGTGCTTGGTTAATACGGTTTTTCTTTTCGTCTAAAAACTCCATTACATGTAAATATTAGACTAAGATATAAATAGGTATCGACTATTTCTATAATTTTGCCCTGTTATTTAAATTCAAATTTCCGTCTCAATTTGTTTTGCTAAATACCATACTTTTGTTTTTGTAACATTTACTTCCAGTACCCATTATTCACAGTAATTCCAAAAAAAAAAAAAAAAAAAAAAATATTAAGGGCATTTTGCTTATTTTCTGCTGAATCAGCCAAGATAACTGTATCATCAGCGTACAGAATGGCAAACAGTTTCATAATTGTATTTTCCTCACTTTGACATTTTATTTCACTATCCCCAGGGACGTCCAGCTTATTCAGTAAAGAACTGTTCTGTGTCATTTACAGAAATGAAAAGATGAAGGAAACAAATTTTCACTCTGTCTAACACCAATACGACAAAGAATATATATTCTGACCGGTCGTTGTTATATTGAACGCATGATTTTATATGATTGTACATATTGTACATATTGAATATAGCAGTAAACATTTTGCCCTTATACCACAGTTTTGCCACAAGCCATACAGTGTCGATGGCTTCGCAGAATTCGACAAATGTATTCCAACAGACTGATAGAGTGATATTAAGGCAGGTCATACGAACAAATTATCAGTTGTAGTGTGACCTTTTCGAAATCATGCTTGATTTTATGAAACTAAGTAAATTTCGTTTGCAAAAGTTAACCTATCAAGAGAATCATGATAGAAAATACAAGCCTGGAATATCGTATCAACTGTACGAGAAATAAACAAACTCCGTATGCAGGCGATGCTAGAATGTTGCTACACAGAAATGGAAAGTTCACAATTTGGAAGCTGTTATCATCTCTTTAATCGTAAAATTTGTTTTCAACCGACCTTCCTTGTCAATTTCTAGATGTTAGTCAAGATATATAGCAGACTTAACTGTATCTGTTGTATCATTTATCTCAAGTTCCATGAGATATATATGCATTCAAGATAGTCACCAAATTTTGAATTAATTAGTGAGAGAGCATAATCTTTACAGCGGAAAGTGAAATTAAAGGATATTGATAACGTTTTTCTTTCTTCCTAAGAAGTTCCTGTATGAAGTCAGCCTCATATAAATAAAGAAACAAGTCGACAAGAAGAGGAGCACATTTGGTTTCTATAGGAATGTCGATTGTTTGTTGAAAACTCGTCCTCCAAACGTAACAAATATGTTGTCAATTAAGAAATCAAGCATCTTGATAATGTCAGTTTCAGTGGTATTTTTGTTAATGCATTCTGTTTTGGACAAAGTTTACTTATTTCGTTTTTGCCTTATAAGTTTTCGTATGTTTGCGATTGGCGTGGGTCTCTCATTTAAATAACGTTTTTCGGCCATATGAGTAGAATGACTGCGGTTAAAACCCCAAAAGAACAATACCGTTTATGTTTCAAACACTTTAGTATGTAAAGTTATGTTTTCAGACTATATTTGTCAATTTTATCGTGGAAAATATTTTGACCCTTTTATTTTACGACAGAGTTGTAGTAAATAAACTCATCATAGATACAAGGATTGAAATTTTATATTGGCGCCAGACGCGTTTCGTCTACAAAAGACTCATTAGTGACGCTTGAATAAAAAATGTTAAAAGGCTAAATAAAGTACGAAGTTGAAGAGCATTAAGGACCAAAAATCCTTAAAGTTTTGCCAATT
Organism: Mytilus coruscus; assembly: GCA_017311375.1. NCBI lineage: Eukaryota > Metazoa > Mollusca > Bivalvia > Mytilida > Mytilidae > Mytilus > Mytilus coruscus. Next base: position 30,738 of record JAASAO010001209.1, read on the forward strand.
ACAGCTAAGGTAATCTTTTCCTGAGGAAGAAAAGCTTTAGTATTTCAAAATTCAAAGTTTTGGAAACAGTTGATTTATAATTATGACCATATCAATGATTATTCATGTCAACACAGAAGTGCTGACTACTGGGCTGGTGATACCCTTGGGGAATAAAACTCCACCAGCAGTGGCATCGACCCAGTGGTTGTAAATAAACTTATCATAGATACCAGGATTGAAATTTTATATTTGCGCCAGACGTAAATTAATTAAATGTATTTTTTTAATAATATATTATAACAATTCCCTCAATATAATTGAAGTCAAATAACAGATTGATATCTAATTTTACATATAACATGCATGTTAGTCTTGTATGATTTTTAATTTTAGTTTTGTTTGTGTATATTTCGGAGTTTAGTATGACGTCCATTATCACTGAACAAGTATACATTTTGTTTTGGGGCCGGCTGAAGCACGCTTCCGGGTGCGGGAGTTTCTTGCTGGATTGAAGACCCATTGAAGCCTTCGGCTGTTGTTTGCTCTTTAGTCGGGCTGTTGTCTCTTTGACACATTCCCATTTCCATTCTCAATTTTATGCATGCATGCATACATTTGTGTACAGAAGTTTCGATTGTTTCGAAGAAGTTTTAAGGGAAAAAGACTTCAGAAACCAGAAATGCAATAACAGTAAGAGAGAAGAGAGGCAAAAGATACAAAAGTGATATTCAAACTCATAAGTCTAAAACAAACCGACAGTGCCATGGCAAAAACCCAAAACGACGAAAAGACAAACAGTACACAAATCACAACAAAGTAAACCAAAGACTGAACAACACGAAACCAAACAAAATCGTGGGTGATCTGATATGATCTGGCAGGGTAAGGAGATCCTACTCCAGATGTGACATCCGTCGTGCTACTCCTATACAATACATTGATAAGTTATATCACACAATAGCGAATTGGTAATTGACACTTATCTAGCCCTAACACATCACCAAATTCTAGACCATCGGTCGTGTAAAATTTTCTAACCCTGAAACTTGTCTAAATATTATTTTTTTTCTTCACAAAGGATAGACGAGACTATTATTGGTATAAACAACAAAAGATTTTAAAATGAAAAACACAAGGAACAATATTTATAACTAAAGCAACAGCAACACAAACCACTTTGAAATAAAACTAGGAGTGATCACAGGTTCACGGAAAGGGTGAGCATAATCTGCTCCACATGTGGCACCCATCGTGTTGCTCATGTAAATACAATTCCGGTGATAAGTATTATTCGGCAGGTCACATTCGAAGAAAATAGGATGGGTCAGTTAATGTAGTAATAACTCTTTACGATTCCACTCGTCTGTTAGGGTATTATTAGTCTGATGGATATGACTAACTCGTTAGAGTATGTCTTGTCCGGATGCCAGTTTCATTCGTAAAGGTATCATTTTATATGTTATAATTCGGTAAGGATATTTTAGAAATGTTTCTGAAGATGTGAAAATTGTAGAATTCGATGGTATCTTCCAAATACAATGTTTTACATCAGCAGATTCCTCGTAGACAAAAAATTTCAATGTAAGAAAAGAAATTCTAACGAGAACATTGTCATTTTTGACACAATGTGTAACACATAGTTTTAATACTTTACAATCATATCATTTACTTTTCATACTCGGATCATAAAACATAAAGCCAAGTTTGGTTATTACCGACAATAATTAAGACTCACAGTGCGGTCCGGGTAGGAGAAGATTATACTCTGAACTGGTCAATAGTAGTCATGGCCTCATGGCTGGTAAAACAACATGTTCCGCTTATCAACCAGCCCTGGTACAAAATGTAACATGGTTTCAGTAGTCATAATAAGCAAACCAAGGCTATTCTTGCCATCTTTAAAGTAAAATTAACATAATTGATTATGATCTATCTTATTAGTCAACTTGGCGTTGAAGGTAATCATTAAATACTTATGCAATTAACTCATCATAGATACCAGAATAACAATTTCGTACGAGAAACGCGCGTTTCTTCTTTAAAAGACGCCTCAGTGACACTCAAATTAAAACAGTTACAAAAGGGCAAATAAAGTACGAGGTTGAAGGACAGTAAAGACCCAAAATATCCAAAAATAAAACAATATATACTCCTACATGTACTTTATATTATTCATTCATCTGTAGTTCTGGTGTTGTATGTTGTACTATTCTATTTGAAAAGAGTAATTTTTAACCGAAGTCAAATGCATAAATTCCTGAACGGACGTTAATAATTTTATGTTATGTTGATACTTTTTGAACTGGACCTAATTAGGGTCGCTTTTATAAGTAATAAAGTGTATTTCTACGGAGTTTATTGATGTACTGAGCAATTATAAGTGTCTGGATCGAGTTTAAAACCAACAGGGTCGATCCTTATTAATACAGTAAATAAACATTTTAAAATCTTTGTTTGTGTGTTTGTTTGCGTGTTTTTATGGTCTTTTAGTTTAACTGTTTGCTTTAAAACCCAGGATTGTTTTTTTTTGTTTTTTTACAGAATGGGGTTTGCGTGTGTTTGGTACAAACTTAGAACACTCCTTTCATCACATTGTAAAGACAAATGGTGATCTGGGGAAAGGTGTCAATATTCTAGTTTTTGCTAGGAGGGACGAAACGTTATAGATCTCTATCATTGTCTGCCCTGCTTCTTTATCGCCAATCTTTGCTCTGACATGTCTGATTGGGTTAGTAACATTTTACTAAGTCTTTATAATGGAGACAAGGACTTATCACTGACGTCTTTACGCTTTATCTGACGTTGATAAACTTAACCCCAACTTCTCATGTTTTATGGCTGGTTAGCTATAGAACAATGACAAAAATAATTTTTCGATCATAAAGACACTTATCAACCATGTAAAACATTGATTATCCGAATCAGAAAGCTATTTAATTATATTAGCTGGTTCGGACCTCGTATGCGTCGCTCACACTCCAAAACATTTCCTCAATATCATTTACAAGATATATTTGCAAGCATTACGTATCGACCGAAAGGTTTGAGCATTACTAGAGAGGGTCGTACACACAGGTATTCTTTGTTTAATTCCTTAATCAAATTCGGTGTGGAATATAATTTTATGCCTTGCGTACTATTTTATTTCTTCTGCCAGAGGTATCGATGGTATCTTTGATGAGTTTATTTATGCTTGGCAGCGGCTTGCATACAAAATCATATTGAGAAAAATTGTTACGGTAGCGGGTTGTAATCAGGCAAGGAAAAAATTGTGAAATTCGAAGAAAAATCCAAATTAGCTGCAATATATTGTTGTGTAAGGTTTACCATAAACATTTCTTTTGACAATTTACACGATCTTAAAACAACAGAACATTCTTAAATTCTTGTAAAATGGCAAAATCTAATGAAGAACGCCAAATTGAAGAAAAAATGGCGTCGTATGCCAACGCAACCAAAACAGATCCAAAGACAATAGACTCTTCAACAATGGCTGGTGTTAAGCCAGTCTTTGTTCAAGAAATAGATGTATTTGGTTCACTCACAGATCGAGTAACAACAAAAACACTTTACCTAACAAATATTGAGATGTATCAAAATCTGGGTTATTCAGTTGAAGCAAGAACCATCATAGGACTTCAACGTATAAGAGGTCTCTGGAGAATATACCTGGATTGTGAGTCTGAAAGAGATCACCTTATCTCTAAGGGAGTAGAAATTCGTGGTAAAAAGTCAACGTTTACTCAAGGAACCCTCGAGTAACCATACATGAGAACATAGACAATGTAAGAATTAGAGTGAAAGATGTCCCACTCTCTGCCGATGACGGCCAAATCTTAAGAGCAATAGAAGAACGAAGCTGTATAATCTTAAACCACTTTAGAGAACGTCTGAGATATGAGAATAAGCTCACTAACTGTTTCACTGGTGATAGAATTGTTATATGTGAGGGTCCCTTATCCCAACACATTCCTCGCTCTATTGCAATAGGAAAATACAGAGCCACAGTTATGTACCGCGATCAACCAGTGACAAACAGTCGTCCAAAAAAGTGCTCAAAATGTCTAGCTGATGGCCACAATATAAGCAATTGCCCTAATGACTGGGTTTGTAAATCATGTGGTAAGGAAGGTCATAAACAAATGGACTGTATGGAAAATGATCTTTCTGATACCAATCAACAATCTGATATACATCAAAGCACAAATGATGCATATGAAAACACACATGCTGATGATGACACTTCTGTAGATACTGATGCTACACAACAACCAAGTCACATAGATGATCCACCAACAATTAGTGAACATGAATCTACGAGCGTACATGAGGACGACAGTGATATGCCACAGTCAGTACCAACTCCGGACGAAAGGAAAAGAAAAACAAAACAAGAGAAAAAAGAGAAAAGACAACACAAACTCAAATTACTTCATTTGTATCAGAACAACAGGAGTCTGTATCAACTCCTGCAAAACTAAAAGCTAACAGAAACGTGGAACGGTCTCCGGTTACGCCAACCCATGTTCTGCATGATAATGAGGGTGATGCCACAATAAAACGGTCAAAAACTTTGGCAACTTAATCATATCAACTGAAACCCAATGGTATTTATCAGTACTGTAAAAACAAACAGTTTGCAGAAATTTTATATGAAAACAAATAAATGCAACACTAATTTAATATTATACTGTAATACATGTACAGTGATATTTATTTTTTGTATGATCATGATGACACTTGTAACAAAACTTATTCACAGCAGAGTTGAACAAAGTACCACTCTATATACATGTAGTAGTAGGTCCACTTACATTCCACAATTAGTATCTCTGGTGAATTACATATTTAATTTAAAGTTTGCACTTTCCTCACCACAGCTCCAATTGATCCAGATGTGCCTTAAAATGATTCTTCTTAGATCACAAAATAAATACATATATCACTTTTCAATACTGTACACAGATATGCAAAAAACACACTTTTGTACACCAAAAATGAATAGTAAATTGACAACAGGTGTACACATCCAGAATCACACATGCAGCTGCACATATGCTCATATTTCGTATTTAAATGATGTGCATAGTTTTGAGTCCAAATTGGAAAATAGAAATAGTGCAGCTCATACAGTAAACCATAGCATATATTTCCTGAAAAAAATAATAACTCTTTTAGCATTCAATAGTTACAAAAAAAAAATATACCAAAATAAAAGCAAAGAAGTATGAGGATAATAAACCATCACGATTTAGTCCTGACAAATGCAACACATATAGTACTGATAAAAAAAATGTACATATTTATGTAAATTACTCATTATGTTAATCTACTGTAAACTTTGTAAATATAACTTTTGTATAATATATTCATGTAAATACTTTTCTCAGCAGAAGCATTGCAATTTAAGTATATTTTTTGTTTTGAGTAAAAATTTCTCAATTATTGTATTCACAAACTGTGTGTGGCATAAGTTGGTCACAGCTCAATTTGTAACCAAAGTCACGTTGTTGACCAAAATAGTGACCTGTAAGGCGAGGTCATTTTGTGTAAAAACGGTATGCATTGTTCACTTGAAAACAACACTGTGTAATATTGTTTTACATAATACCGTTACGTTATATACTAATGATACTGTATATCTAAATAATGTGATAAAATGTGAACACTATTTAATATGTTTTATATAGGATCACTCCGTAAAACATTGTGCACTATGTACAAATATAAAGAATACATTGTTAAAACACAACAAAACAGCCGATAATTTTTCACCTATTAGGTGGCAGAAACCAGTTTTGTCACTAATTCACGTGCAAGTGTAGGCCAAATTTAAAAAAAATTCTGTAAATAAATCTGCAAGATTTAAACATGCCTTGATAATTTTTTTGTGTTAAGAATTGATTAAAACTGATAGTGAAGTACTTCTGGTCAATGTTTTTTATATGGTTTCTTTATCCCGCATTACCTACTTTTCCCAGTTAACGGACAAAATCATGTCAATTTTTTAATTTTGCACCCTATTCCAGACCTCATTGCATCAAACCTGCTAATTACTGACAAGAAAATCAATCAAAATCATCTAATTTAATCACTTGCAACTCGAATAAACAACAGCTGAACCTATCCTTACCATCAAAATTTGACACTTGGCAGTGTCCTAAAATAACCACCTGTTTTGACCAATGGAAAACATGATAAAAATGTATAGCTAGCCTTCAAACAGTATGTATATGGGACTCTAGATTTTTCATGTCAAACAAGGATAAAACCATGAATGTTGCATATCAATGTAAACAGGAAAGGTAGCATTGTGTAATGCAAACTTAGAATTTTAAATCTTTTTATTTATCACTGCCCAGTGAAGTGACAAAGATAGCCAAAGTTTTTTAATACTAATTTTCTGCGTGGGACAATGGCACAGAGGCTAAGAACTGGTACCTGCCACCTTAAGCATTTTTTATATTGCATGTGTTTGACTTTTGATGTTATGTACAAGTTTATTAGTCTTTTAAGAATTGAAAAATCTTAAATGAGAGTTATATTTCTTCATGAAACAAATTTTACAGACTTTCAAAGAAAGGTGGTGTCTTTGCGGCATTTCATTCAAAATTTCATCTGTCACCGACAATCACAGAAAAATGCTTTAAAAATACTTCAACATGTTAGGCACAAATAATAACCATATACATTGATTATGCAGTAAATTTTATTAAAAGAAAACATGTAAAAAGGCCAAGAACATTACATGTGTATGAAAAAATATGAAAAATATTACCCCAATTTACAAATTTTCAGAGATTTTCAGTTTAAAATATGTAATAAAAGTATAATTTTATCCAAGACATGTACCCATATGTTTAAAAAAGTCCTTTGAAATGAAGACTTAGTTGCTTTTTATGATAAATAATGTTACATTCAGAATCTATATACCTCACATTGATTTATTATGTTAGATTTAATATATGACAGTCTAAGGGAGGTAATTAGTAAATATTTTGACAGCATCTATCAGCCTCTTTAAAATGACTCAGCACAGGACATAAAGTTCCAAATCTATCAACACATATGATTCAGAGATGTTGCAACCCCATCCTTTCTATTTTTAATTCTTATTGCACTCTACTATTTCAAATTGACCCATCATAAATTCCTTTCCATTTCATACAAACAAGTTGAAAAAGTGATAGTCGTTTCTAATTTAAAATGGTTTTTTCTCGTCGAAGTTTCTTAAGAAATCGTTCAAAGCAAAAAACAGTGTTCCAGAAGGGACATAAACACTTTCCAATACACAAGGATTCTTACAAATCAAGTGGAAACTGTTCTTTTTCTTCTGATTTTAAACGTCCAAATTCACAGGAATACATTGATGCTGTAAAAGTTCTGAGTGATAGCCAAACAGCAGACACTAAACACCTGGTTCCTTTAAAAATGAGACCTGAAAAAGATAAGGAATGTGAAAATTTGGATGATTTTTCAGTTTCTGAAGATTCAGAGGAAAATATAATTGTAACACTTAAAAAACTAACAAATCTTATCATTGGATTTATACCGCACAATTGTTCGCTTGCTAATCCAGATGTGGTCATGTCGAAAAGGTTGGGTATTTGTGTTTCAGTAAAAGTAGTATGTACAAATTGTGGCTTTTCGTCTGAACCTGTAAAACTTTATTCAACAATGAAGTCTCCTAGAGGCCCAGACAGTGGTGTCCTAAATAATGCATTGTTGATACCGGTGATAAAATCAAAAGTTGGGATTTCAGATATCATTACAATAATGTCTTGCCTTAATATTCAATGCTTAAGTCGGACGGTAATGCAACGAAAGGTCAACAAGATGTCGGATTTAATGGTTGACATCAATAAAAAAACAATGATCGAGAACCAAGAATATGTGAAAAAAGTCCTTGAATTAGCAGGACAAGACAATTCTATTGATGCTGAGGTAGATTCTTCATTTAACAATCGCCCCCAAGCTGGTTTTGAAGCAGCATCGCAAACATTCTGTCCTTTTATAGAGCAAAATACAAGTAGGAAGCTACCTGTAAATATGATAGCAGCAAATACATTATGTCCAAAATTAAATTGTAACCATAACAATGACAAATGTAAAAAAAACTACAGTACTGACGAGTCAATGGCTTCAACTGAAGGGAAGTTTGTAAAACAACATTTAAATGAAATAAACAGTAAGAAAATTTTAAAAGTACGTTCTGTTACCAGTGATGCCTCTGCTCAAATTGCAAAATCTGTTAATGATTATTCTAAATCTAATAACATACCGATTCGCCACTATAAATGCCTTGTCCACAAGTTGAGAACCTTACAAAAACATTTGAGAAATGTAAAACTAAGCAGCTCAATGCATGGATTCGACAAGGATATTTTTGTAAGAAAGTTGGCAAGTGGTATAAGGGCCAGGATAAGACTCGAGTTCACTCGAATAAAAAGGCTCTCTGCCAATGAGTGCAGTTTTATTGAGCGCGGCAGGAGAGCAGTTGAAAATGTTATTCAATGTTTTGCAAATGATCATAGAAACTGTAGAAGAGATTCTCTGGTTTGCTCTGCTCATTTATCTATGTATAATACAAGCCACTTGCCATATAACCAGAATGACATAAATAAATTGAAATCAGTCTTAGCAAAGAACTTTCCTAACTCTGAGATACAGAAAATTTCCCGTCTTTCAACAACCAACAAGTGTGAAAGTTTACATAGTAAGGTACTTTCATTTGCACCAAAAATACTATTTGGACAAGGAATTTTGAAGGTTTATGTCATTTTGCAGTCCATTCCTCATCTCTGGGAAATGGAAATCCTGTATATTACTTGCAAACGCCATAAGACTTAAATACAGAAAGACAGATCCATTTATCAAAATATGAGACTGCGTGACAAAACGAGTGAATACCACACATTCAGAAAACTACTCGTGAGTACAAGTTCATTAGATTTAAATATAGAAGAAACAAAGAAAAACAGGAAGTTAATGGCAAATTCGTTATTTAACTGTGCGAACGAGAACATGATAAACGAACATCAATACGCTAACAGGAGAGACTTTACCTGAATGCTACAATAAACATTTTGGGTATCCATAGTGTAACAAACATTCTGCATTATTTTTGCAAATCTTGCGCCTGTTATTTATACTTTGTGGCTCTAATGATAAATGTTCTTTCCTTACACATAGTTCATTGTGACAAACATGTGAAACATTCAATTTATGATCCATTGGATTAAAATTGTCATGGATAAAGTAGCTGAGTCTATGGGCAAAAATTTTAATTTTTTTCCCTCTAAATCTTGTTTCATAAACTCCGTAGCCTTTTTTCTGTTGCCCTGTCCAGATCAAACATCCACTGACATAGATAGTTTTTGTTTCAAAAACAGAGTAAAGCTTATTTTTTTCAATTTGTGTAAGCTGACATTTAAAAAAGTCAGACATTTGGGATATTTACTTGTTTACACTATGAATACACAAAAAATTGCTGTTTTCCACTGAAAATATAAGCAGAAAAACATTGATTCAGGGTAAATAATGTTTACCATACATCTTTTACATTTTGGAATATCATATGCTTACTGAAAAGTCAACTGGAAGTAACATTTTTGCAGCAAACACTCTCTTTCAACTTGTGTATAAAACTTGAAAATCAGTATCTGAATAGAGTTATCTTCCTTGAATTTCAAGGCATTTACAAAAAACATGAGTTCATCCCTGAAACTGTATTTTCTGATTGTGTTTGAGGCTGATTTAGGGTGAAAACACTTGAAATTATTTTTAAAAGGTGAAATTAACCTTGTGCCTTTTATTTTAATTTCATCATCTATGTTAATGGTGGCAGAAACCAGTTTTTTTTCACTAATTCACCTGCAAGTGTAGGCCAAATTTTAAAAAAATTCTGTAAATAAATCTGCAAGATTTAAACATGCCTTGTGTGTTAAGAATTGATTAAAACTGATAGTGAAGTACTTCTGGTCAATGTTTTTTATATGGTTTCTTTATCCCGCATTACCTACTTTTCCCAGTTAACGGACAAAATCATGTCAATTTTTTAATTTTGCACCCTATTCCAGACCTCATTGCATCAAACCTGCTAATTACTGACAAGAAAATCATTCAAAATCATCTAATTTAATCACTTGCAACTCGAATAAACAACAGCTGAACCTATCCTTACCATCAAAATTTGACACTTTGCAGTGTCCTTAAATAACCACCTGTTTTGACCAATGGAAAACATGATAAAAATGTATAGCTAGCCTTCAAACAGTATGTATATGGGACTCTAGATTTTCATATCAAACAAGGATAAAACCATGAATGTTGCATATCAATGTAAACAGGAAAGGTAGCATTGTTTAATGCAAACTTAGAATTTTAAATCTTTTATTTATCACTGCCCAGGAAGTGACAAAGATAGCCAAAGTTTGTTAATACTAATTTTCTACGTGGGACAATGGCACAGAGGCTAAGAACTGGTACCTGCCACCTTAGTTAAAGTAAACCTGCGTGAAACAGTAGCACAAGGCACAACATCGATAATTGATACTATAAATAGATGGGGGTTTCCCAATCATAAAGCTAAATTAATTCTTACCTTTTAATAATAACAATCATGGCTGATCCAAAACTTCACATCTGTACAGTCAATTCTAAGGGACTACAGCAAACTGAAAAAATAAAACGACTAATTGAATGGACAAAACAGCAGAAATGTGATATCCTTCTAAAACAAGAAACACACTTTACTGACAGCTTAGAAAAATCTTTAAAAAGAATTTGAAGGGAAGTGTTCTTCAGTAATGGTCAGAGCAATGCTAGAGGGTATCCATATGGTTATACAGAAGACTTAACTACAAATTTATTGACTATTATTAAGATAAAACGGAGACTTCTTCTGATAAATATAGAAATTGATGAAAGCATACTTACAATTGCAATCGTTTATGCACCAAATAATAATAAACTAAAAACACTTTTTAAAGCAGTTAAAACTTTTATAGATGAATATAGTCTTAGACAATTAATAATAGGAGGAGATTTTAACGATATCTTATCTGAAAAGATACAAAAATAAAAATAAAAGAACAAAAAAATAATCTAAAAATGTAGCTATTTTATGGGACAATTTTAAAATAGAGGTTCGAGATTGTACAATTCAGTTCTGTAAATTGAAAGCCCTAAACAAAAAGTTTCAATCAATATATTAGAAAATCAACTAATACCACTAAATAATGAAATTCATACAAATAACATCAGAGTTAATGAAACAAATACCTACCTGATTGAAAAATAGAGAAAGTAGAACAAGAATTAGGAAATCGACAATGAAAAATAAAAGGCAATCAAATTAGATCAAGGGTGAAATGGATTGAAGAGGAGAAAAAAAAAAAAAACTCTTACTTCTTAGGTTTTGAAAAAGCCAGGTAGTGCAAAAACCATTACTAGATTATATGATGTTAACAATAATATAATTACTGATCAAGAATAAAAACTTGACCTTGAAGTTAACTATGATAAACATTTATATTCCTCTACTAAGCCAGATGTTGAAGATACCAAAAGTACTTAAACAGTATTAAAAATGTCCAAAATTAAGTGATAGTGAAAGTAATTTATGTGAAGCAAACATCACAGTGCAGGAATGTACAGATGCTATATTCAAAATGAAACTAAATAAAGCTCCAGGTTTAGATGGACTTAATGTTGAATTTTACAGAAAACAATTTGGGAAAAAATAAAAGAATTAATTGTATCTGTATTCAATTTTGCCATGAAAAGGAGAATTGTCAAATTCACCAAAAGTCGGAGCAATATCATTGATATAAAAAGAAGATCCACTTTCTTTGAATAATTATCGCCCAATAACTCTGTTAAATTATTATTTAAAATTGTTAGCTTAGACACTTGCTCGAAGATTAAAACTAGTATTACCAAACATAATTCATGCTGACCAAAAGATTACATAAAAATAGATACATAGGCTTCAATATCAGGCAAATACAAGATATTATTGATTACTCAAAGAACTTTAAAGTAGATGGAGCTATACTTTTGCTTATTTTTCAAAGGCATTTGACTCCTTGAATGGAACTTTATGTCAGAAACCTTGGAAAAATTTGGCTTTAAAAGTAGTTTTATACGATGGATTCAAACAATGTACACAGACATAAAAGACTGTATAATCAACAATGGTTTGGTGTCCAGTAGTTTTAATATTTTTCGCGGAATTCGACAAGGATGTCTAATTTCTTCTTTAGCCTTCGTATTGGTAGTTGAAATTATGGCAATTAAACTAAGACAAAATAATTACCTCAAGGGTTTAGAAGTGAAATTAGATGATAAAACTGCTCACTCAAAATATGTCAACTCGCAGATGATACAATCCTATTTCTTCAATCACCAAAAGATGTTAGTTTAGCAATGAATATAATTGAAACTTTGGAAGCTTCTCAGGATTACAGTTAAACAGAAATAAAACAGAGGATTTTGGTTAGGAAAACTCAAACATAGTAGAGAGAAATTTGAAAACATAAATTTAAAAAAGATAACATTAAAAGTCTTGGCTTTTACTTCGGTTATAACAATCAAGACTGTCAAAAACTAAACACTGATAAACAGCTAAAAATGTGAAAAGATAATATCAAACCGGATGAAAAGGAACTGAACATTAATAGGTAAAATAATAGTAATAAAATCATTAATTCTTCTAAATCTAACTTACATCGCATCGAACATGTATATACCAAAAGAAAGGTTACAAAAATTAAAACGCAAGTCTATCATTTCATACGGAATGGGAAAGAGATAAAGGTAAACGTGCAACCCTTTGAAAATACTATTTGGAAGGTGGGCTAAAATGATTGACAAAGACTTGTATCTCAAAGAACTTCAATTACGGTGGCTCTTAATACTTAAACAAAACTCTGACGATAATTGGTCAATCATACCCCAAGTTTACCGAAACAAATTTGGTAAGAACCTTTGATATTCCAAATGAACATTTAACATGTTAATATGTTAGACAACAAATTATTTAAATCCTTCCTGAGTTCTATCAGCAATTGATTAAAACTTGGATTAATGTAAAGAGTGGACAGACAAAGATCCCACAAACTTTTCTGGACATAATGAAGCAGATTTTAATTATAAAATTAAATGCGATAAAATATCGAAACCGGAAAAATGTTATTAAAGACATCGACAAATTGTAACTTGTAAGTGATATCTGTAGGTAATGAGTAGTGTTTGACAAATCAACACATGCTACTTCCAGTCTATAAATAATATACCACGAGGTGCCAAAAAAAAAAAAAAAAAAGGCATCGCAAATAACCTATTGATTTGTATTTAACATAATTCTATACACCCTATATATTCATTTCCATTAACATGGTCAAGCATGTAAGTTTGAAAATAAATCCTTCAAATAATAAAAGAAAAGTAAATTCCAGTTACACAGGTATCCTGTGAAAAAGTAAACACACATAATAATCACAAAACGTACGGTGTAGATCCGTTATTTTTCCGATTTGTAAGTAGACAAAATAATCAATGAATAATTTATATTGATGTTTATTTATATTATGTATTATATTTAATTGTATAATACTAACATACTAACATTTATATATATTTTATTATATATTTCCCTGGATATATAATAATTTTAAATACACAGGAAACTTAGCCCAATTCTGTAAGCTAAGTAAATTGCTAAACAGCATTTAGTGCAATAAAGATGATTAATTCTTTCAAAAAAAAAAAAAAAAAAATCATATAAAGTTAACATCAGAGGTTTGCACATCTCTATTTACTGTTGTGATAAGTATTTACAGATTAGAGTCATATAGAACATATCTTTTCGGAAAGTCTTCAAATATATACATTTCACAATATCTTAGTCATGTTAGTGTATTGCAAATGTTAAAATATAAATATTTTTTTACCGTCCCATTCCAGAACTGTTTATAGATACATGTTGATATTTGAAACAATGAAATAAGCGAAATATGTTTTACAGATGACAACAGAACGACTATTTTATATACAGATCATGTGGATGCAGTAAATTTCTGTAATGAAGCATCATCCTTTTTACAATGGTACACAGACGACAGTTGCTCAATAACAATACGCCTCGCCCAGCAATGGACAAGTGGTACGAGATTGTATAATAGATACCAAGTGGCACCATGATAGATATTTATTAGAAAAATTAGGATTTAATCAATGAATTAACAGCCATACATTGATTGACAACCGAAACATGAGAAACGTAAAAAACGAACTTATGGTATTCTATTTATATGTAGATATTGTTGATATAAGTTGATTTTATAATTCATCTTAGAGTTAATTTTGAAATTACATTTTTATAACCAGGATCATTTTACATATACACAAATTATTCTAGTAGAACGTAGTCCCAAAGAATTAAACTTATTATCAACATATATATACTTTACTAGCATTTATGATAAAACAATAATATTATTATATAATTCTTTATTGTCATATAAGTACAACATTATACTTGTGACAAATACAAAAATAACAACAACTAAAATAAACTGATTTGAATACATAGATGTATATACATACAAGGAAAAATACTAAGAGTCCCTTGTCCTCAGCTCTAAAGACTGTTTTATAAAGGAACCTGTTTTTCAATTGGTTTGTATTTGAAGGATTTAGCAGGGCTACAAGTTTTCAGAATCAGACAGATTTGAAAATAGAGAATTATCGATTGCAATGTCATTAAAAGTATAATATGTGATATTTTATTCTATTGACAGTAAAGGAGAAAGTGGTTTTCATCTTCTATTGATTACAAGTTAGGCATGTTCTTTGGTTTCAAGGTATATTCAGATATCGGCCCTTTTCTATAAGTTAATTATGGTCACTTATTCTGATTTTGTAAAGAAACGTCTAGTTTCAAAATTTAGATATTTCAGATAAAATTCTTGGTCTTGTTAGACTTGCGTTTACAAAGAAAAAGTTTGTTTTCGTTTAAACTATTTATTTCATTTTCCAGTGATTCTGAGTAAAAGTTGCTTGAAATACTCAATCCAAGTCTTTTTTTACATCTTTCATGAAACTATTTTTGTATATCAAATTTGATAGAAAAACAATCTTTCGAAACATGATCGATCGATTGATTGGTTTGTTGGTTGAATGACAAGGAACAAGCTAAAAGGAATTGAAAGCCTACAGCCCTATTAAACACTTGGGACCGGGCCTTAAGGTACAACCGAAACATGAATTGAGAGACTGGATCCCTTGTTAAACTCATGGGACTGGGCCTTTAGGAACAAGTGAAAAGGAATCGAGAGCTTAGATTCCCTGTCAATCCATGGGAACAAGAATGTAGGAACAAGCGAAAATTGAGAGCTTAGATCCCTTATTAAACATATGGGACCGAAACATACATGCATGGTCGATTGATTGGTTGATTGATTGATTGATTGATTGATAGATTGATTGACTAAATGACTAATAGATTTATGAAAATTTTGCATGGCACTCTCTCGCGATGCATCGGATTTAACATCCCTTTCCGACCAAACAGCTGGTTATACATCCTACACAGCCATACGGACGCCCTGGATGCCCTAATGTTCTTTATTTTCTATGGAACTTCAGACTTCGTGATATATCTTTCTGTTGTGTTCTCTGAGGAAAGGATATATATCTTTACTTTTGTTTAATTGAGATTAACATTTGTTTACAGGTCAGGTCGAGAAGAAGCGATATGTCAAAACTTAGATAACTTACAAAAAGTGTTCGGTTACGCAGTGTCAATTTCAGGAGCGCATTGACTGTTCGATATCATATACCAAACATATAAGCGACATCTTGCGAAAGATTTAAATTTTTCTTCAAACTGATAAAAGATATATTGTTTCCATATACTTTTGTCTGAAATAAGGAGATAATTTGCGACATCCGGTTTAGAAAATGTCACTTCCGGTCTCATATGAAAGTTTTATTTATACTGATTTCAAATATATAAGGTTTCTATATTTTGGCCTGAAATAAGGAGATAATTCCCAACTTCCGGTTAAGAAAATGTCACTTCCGGTCTCATATAAGCTGTATGTACACTGATTCCACAAATATATTGTTTCTATATACGTTTCCCTGTAATAAGGAGATAATTAATTACTTTCGGTTAATTGCAGGAACTTCGGTTTCAAATAATAGGTTTATGTTTACCTATTTAAAAATATATCGTTTCTACGTAATTTTCTATGAAAAATAGGCAACTTCCGTTTAACCAAAGTCACATCCGGTTTATAATTTTCAAGGTCATATGTGCCCAACATTTTGTAAAAATCCTTATAGCTTTATCATGTACCAAGTTGAAGTTATGGTCAATTAACCTTTAATTGAAACATTTCAGGGCAACAACTCCTATAAGGTCATTGGTTTGTTTCAGACCAAATGTTTCATATCTTCATCACAATAAAAAAAAAAATTGCATCAGTTCATTTATATATATATATATATATATATATAAAAATATCAGAGGAGTTGATTAAACAAGGAAAATCAAAATTGAGACCATGACCTTGACCTTTGACCTAAACCTCATTTTCTTAATTAGGACCTAAGGACCTAAAATAAAAAACCTAGGTTCATACCGCTAACGGTTTATGAGTTACAAAAACATAACAACAAATATGTATGGTAAAGATATATAACTCCTATAAGATTTCTCCGGATTGCTTCGATCCAATCAGCAAAACAATTCTGCGGATGTAACGAACAAATAAGAAAAATAATTTTGTCGTTATCTTTTTAGTTCAGAGGAGATACACTAACAAGAAAAACAGTGTTTGGGAGATAATTCTTACAATATATCTTCGAATAAAAGGGTAAAATTTAAAAGCAATAATTGTTCGATATAATATCCAAAACATCTAAGCGACATCTTGCGAAACCCTATACACCACAAGAAAAGGGTTTAGCGGAAGAAATAATAATAATAATCAGAACAAAATCAATAGGTCTTTCCAAAACAATCGTAATAAAGTGAATCGTTAACACCATTTCTATTGTTTTCAGATTAACTGACCTCATTACCTTCACCTCGTTGTTTGAAACTGGACAAAAGTGGAAACCAAATTATATGCTGCATGCGATAGGGAGACTGTTGTGTTACCATTCGTTTGTAAAATTGGTAAGCGTTTCTATCCTGTTGCAGTTTATTGCTGCAACTTGTATGTTCACTATGAACTAAAGTCATTTGAAGTGCACATGCTTATAATTTGACATTGAAAACATTATTGCTTCTGTGGACCTTTAACAGTGTATCTTTTACCCTATTGTTTGTTATCCAATTTGGTCATGAATTGGTTTCTGTCTGATATACTGTCGATTCATTTATTTTCGTGGATTGAGAAATGCCTGTTTTTCGTGGAGATTTGATTTCGTTGTTTTGAAATCTACATACAAACCTACAGAAAATTTGGAATTCGTTAAACATTGAATTCGTGGATCACCTGTACCCACGAAAATTGGTATCCAACGAATAATAATGAATTCACAGTAGTTAATTTCAAACATGGACGACTTTGCTTTTGTTTTTGTTTTAATTTTGTATTTATCTTTTCTGTGTTTTTTTGGTTTTGTTTTATATATTTAGTTTCCTACCACTGTTTAGTTTCAGAATCAGTCAAGGTAACGTCATAACATTTGCATAATACATGTAATAGGTGAACAATTATTACGCTCGTTACATGAAATACTGTTGTGCAAAACAATAGTGATACAGCAGATTATTGCAAGTCTTAAACATGTCTTCTTTAATTCTTTGACAGATAACAAGCAAACAGATCTAGTGATAAAAGACAGCAACAACGCAGGTACAAATGTTGTCATTGGCAACGTTTTGATAACAACTGTTGTTAAATCTGCTATAAAAGCACAAGAAAGCTGAAATCTGAACTACTGTCTCTGTTGAATAGCATTTTATGTTTACGTTAGTTACATTCCTCTGACGTCATACATCATGGTTGTTATTAACACGTTGTCAATGACGTTGCATCAATATGGTTTTGGAACGCATGAAATAGATAAAATCCTTTCATTAACAGATTAAGGGTCAATATACTTATCCGTAACTTAAAATTATGAACAACAGATGTGGTCGACGGCTAGATAAAAGCAATATGAAAAATAAGTTGTGATAATCTCTAATAAAAAAATACACATCTCATTATTTCGTCTGTAATGCATATGATAATACATGAATTCTTCTGGCATATTATTTCATAAATGTTATTTGAAAAGTGCATATTGATGCATGTCCAAGCTCAGTTGAATCGCTCAATAATTTAACTTTATGTAAACATTTTGAGTGAAAGACCAAGTTCAGTTTAACATATACATCATTATTTTGATTTCATTTATTTGCAACACACGTTGTGCAACACAAATCACTAACACATGCAGACATATTTTTTGTTGAGATATCATAGTTGAGTTATTCATTGTTTATACATTAACTTTGTGATCACCGTTGCTCTGAGAAGAAATAGACTCTATCACATGAAATTGTAATAATTTGCTTAATATTTTCTTGCGAGTTTGACATACCACAATTTTGCACCTGTGAAAATAGCATAATTTAACTAAGTCAAAACTTTATTTTGTTTTGAATATTGCACATTCTGTCTCTTTTATTGATCAATGTCTGCAAATTAAACATTATTTATTCGATATGTTTTAACATATTCACGTTTAAATGTGTATTTTGTAGTCAAGTAGCGAAAAACTACTAAGCTTGTAAATCCTCTAAAACGAGGCGTTAACATTACTGTATATTTTATTTTCATGTTATATTGCATGTTTTGGCTCAAGAAAAAATAGTATTCCGTGATTTTAAAGGATGTCGTTGTTGGGAAATGTAATAAGTTAAAACGGACTAAATAACTATTTTTACGTTTTGAAAGTTTTAACAAAATTATGTATTGTTTGACATGTACTTCATATTGGCATAAACGTAATTTGATATGGCATTTCTTGCAATATACTTTATATAATAAACATTTATGTTTAAATGGCAAATGCTGTCCATCGACTCTAGAAATAGAATCACGACCAGTCATAGGGTCCTTGATTAGAATGAAAATTACACTTTATCAATTGAGTTCAAAGAGGTTTGGTCTGGATTAAACCCATTAGGATCTTTCAAACCCAAAATAGAAAACCAAGTTGTAAGTGAATATGTAAACAGTTTTATAATCAAACAAAACAGAATAGCTCCAATAATGTAACGCTAACCATGACTCAGGCAGTTTGAATATAAGTCCAGAATGTTTTCCTAACTAAAAACGACGAATGTTTGAAATGTGTTAAAACCATGTCAGTACCGAAGTACTGTAATTGGCATAAAAATGAAAAAAAAAAAACACGTTAATAATTTCATGCGTCTGAAGCGCTTTGTCTTCAAGTCAAGAAGTTTGTGATGGTTTGTAAAACATATGTGAATTATTATATGTTTTGTATATTAAAGTATAATTGCTGGATCGGTATTATCAGGCTTGCTCATTGTTGCCGTAGCTGTATAAGGTATATGCATAAATATTAACTAAATAACAACTGCGACCAATTTATATACGCTTAAATGCATTATCTTTTTCTAGTCTTAGTCAAATTTAATAATTGCTAAACAAAGGACACGTGAGTAATATTTAGCGCATGACATTGAAAAAAATAATGTGATATAATTGTATTTGCATTACAATCATACGATTACCCAGGACAGTGAATCAAATAGATCAACACAATTTATACGTTTTATATGATATCTAAAAGGCGGTCGCGTCTACAACACAATATATTTTGTAAAGACTTACATGTACACACAACAAAGCACATCATATTACTATTTATGCAACCATGTGCCTTTTGTATGTTTATCAAATATCAACATTCGTTTATATAATATATAAATCAATCTTTGCACAGTAATTTAAGAATGACACAAATACATATATGTAAGGACTCCGTTGGTATGTAACGTCGAAAAACATATATCTGGGTCAATGGGTTTTAATTTTGAGGAAAAAGTAGAAATGCAAAAGTAAAATCACAAAATACTGAACTCAAGGAAAATTCAAAAGGAAAGTCCCTAATCAAATGGCAAAATCAAAAGCTCAAACACATCAAACGAATGGATAACAGCTTTCATATTCCTGACTTGGTACAGGCATTTTCTTATGTAAAATGGTGGATTAAACCTGGTTTTAAAGGTAGCTAAACGTATACCTCTATATTATTCATATAAGAAGAGATGTTAAAAATCAAATTCAGTCCTTCTCTACTATGGTATTGAAATAAAAGAGGTGGATGAAAATCTTTATAATGGTACCTAAACTTCACAGAAAGTAATATAAATAACAATATATTGCCGGGTCGTCAAGGTTTTCGACTAATCCCTCTAAAATTCAGACCACTATATTTTCTTTATCTCTTATATCCCATTGAACGTGATATAAAGGATACTACAGAAAAAGAATGTCTGTTTCATATCTTCATCTTTTCCTCGATATTGACACGGATGGAGGACTTTCCAATTGCAATTTCTCCTATTTCTAGGCAGTAACATACCCTTTGATTAATCGTTTGACTTTAACATATCTCTGTTAATACGTTACGTTCATGCATGTTTATACAATAAAGACTTCATTAACAGGACCTTACACAAAAACTGCTCTGACAGATTTATGAAACGACTGAAATCGACATTATATAAGCAACGGTCACCATCACGGTCGTTGACCGATACGATGTCCGTGCCGTACTGTAGCCTTACGTCATCGGCAGTTTCATTGAATTTTGTCTTCATCAATTCAAACATAACTTTATAAGTTTTTATATAAAAGTTATGAACAATAACGGTCCTAGTAATTGTTGATAGTTATATTTTGGCATTGCACAAAGTCATGTTTATCTCAGACTGAGTCTGACTGCTTTATATACAATTCATGGGATATGTACTGAATGATATATAAATCTGAGGAACATAATGTATCTATTATTAGTTTAAATTGTCTTTGAACCAGCTTTAAGTAAACTGCGAAAATTTTAAGATCGCTATGTTGTGTCTTAATTCTTATTATTAGTTCTGGGTTGTGGTTTCTGTCGATTTGATAAGTCACAATTTACATTTACATGTAAATAAGGCATTATGTTTGTGGACTAATTTTACAAATACATAATTAACAACATATATAATAAACAACATAATAAATAACTAAATGTCACTGTATAACGAATAACTTCCTGGCGGAAAACAAGTTGACTAAAATTAAAGTTCAACTCAGTTTAAAATGTGGAGCATTTAATGTGTTCTGTTATCAGTGTATACAAAAAAATACGAATTAAGATGGGAAGAAGCGGTAAGTATACGTTTTATTCTCTAGACAAAATGCTACTAACCGAGATCCAGTAGGTGAAACGTTTCCTGTCATTTATGATATATACAAAGTTAAAACTAGTTCGGGTAAAAATATTTTACTGTCTTTCTTCCGCCGGAGTATCTGCTAATTTTCTTTTTTTTGTTTAGGTTATTTTAAAGATTACAATTTCGAAGCATAAGTTTCAATCTTCCTTCATATTCTACAGGGTCAACCCAGAATGCAGAACAATCAACCGTTCCATTCAATTGACTGATTAAATTCGCAGGTCCTGCACTGAAATGTTTTCAGTGGACGTTGACCTAACCAATCGTATATTAATAAAGAATATCGTATATACGACCATGGTCAATCATGGTCAACCCAACTTCTTTGTAAAAACAATGTTAAAACATTGTTTACTTATAATATTTTTCTGTACAGTCAACACCGATGCGACAGCAATGACATTGAACATGTTGAAATTAAAACCATAAATACGCTGTAGTTTTTTTTTATTTTATTGTTTTGTTTTTTATTTTGTTAATTTGCCACCACTTTAAGTTATGAATGGATCACTGCGTTTATAAAACAAAAACATGTGTGCACTGTTCAACTATTCAATGTTATAATACTGCCAAACTATAACTGTGCCCTTTTCTCATTCGATTCAACTCCGAATAGTTTCTCTCCTGTGCGCATGATTCAAGTAAAACAAATATATAGTTTGTTCAATGTTCATGGCACTTTGCAGTTATCAAGTTAAATTTTAAGTGTTTCATTATTTAAATGAGTTTGAATGTCCCTTAAGTTTGGTATCTTTCGTCTCTATTTTGTTATGATACTACTTTGGTGCCATTTTCGAAACTGGTAAAAAAACATCCGGAAATTAGACATGTAACATCTTAACCATGTGAACGTATGTTTGAGCATTTGTTACTCAAGAAAATATTAAAATGTCAAACTAAAACAAAATGCTTCTTTAAATTACTAATTATTATTAGGCAATTGTGACAAACAACACAAGATATTTAATACTTTTGACGAAGGAGCTCAATAAGTGTTTAATATATTAAAACTGTATTTTCAATAGGCAAACCATCGATCAAACTTTAACCTGAAGTACAATAGTTAATATCTTATGGAAAAGTAGCATCTTAATTTACATTGTTAAGGGTCAAAATGGAGGAAATATGTAATGCTTATAAATATGCATATACCTATATATATCGAATACCGCTGATGGAACGATATAATATTGCCAGTGCAAAATTACAGTGCTATATTTTGAGCTCAAATGGTATACAAATACATGTATTATAAAAGCTCTGTTTAGCCGACGGTTTGGTTATCTATATGGTGAAACGTATCGTAGAGTTGTCGTAAGTAGAGGCATATTTGCATTTTATATATTTTATTTTGTTTACCTTTCTAAAATCGTAAATATTTTCAGGATGTTTTACCAAACTCGAGAAGATTGTGCATTTAATGTCTGGTAAAGTTTCGAGATGAACATGGAAATCCGTCAAACATCAGAACAACAACTGTTATTCCAGTTACCACCACAGGTATGTGTTCTACCATAAAGCACTATGTTTGTCGATTAATTTCACAATTTTAATAATTAACAAGATAAATAACAAACAACGTAATTATTAACTATTAATTATTTAAATTTTTAATACTATATAACATAAATAACTTCAGACGGAAACATGATGACTAAAATAAAAGTTCAATTCAGTTTAAATTGTGGAGCATTTAATGTGTTCTGTTATCGTTGTTTAGAAAGAAAAATACGAAAATGGATGGTGAGAAGCGGTAAAACGTATTGAATAGTTTTATGTTATTTAGGATATTTACAAAGTTAAAATATTTCGGGTAGGAAATATTTTACTGTCTTTCTTCCGCCGGAGTATCTGCTATTTTTCATTTTTGTTTAAGTTGTTGTAAAGATTACAATTTCGAAGCATAAGTTTCAATCATCCCTTCATATTGTACAGAGTCAACCCAGAATGTAGAACAATCAACCGTTCCATTCAATTGACTGATTAAATTTGCAGGTCCTGCACTAAAATGTTTTCAGTGGACGTTGACTGAACCAATCGTATATTAATAAAGAACTTATCGTCTATACGACCATGGTCAATCATGGTCCCCCTTCTTTTTAAAACAATGTTAAAACATTGTTTAATTAGTAGTATTTCTTCTGTAGAGTCAACACCGATGCGACAGCAGATGACATTGAACATGTTGAAATTATAACCATAAATACGTTGTAGTTTTTGTTTTGTTTTTATTTTATTGTTTTGTTTCTTTCATACACGGTGAATAGAATAACATTATCTTTCTAGAGTATCTGCTATTTTTTCAATTGTTAAATGGTTTTAATGTAGGTTGTTTTTTTTCAAGATTATAACTTTTTAGTAAAATTTCAATTTTCCTTCATATCCTAAAGGGTTAACACAAAATGCAGAACAATCGTCCTACACATCTAATTGTGACTGTTTAAATTTGCAGGTCCTGTATATGCATGAAATTTTTTCAGTAGACATTTAGCGAACAACAATCAATTAATCACTAAAACCAATCATTTATTAATAAAACCTAAAAAAAAAAGAGTTGCACCAGACCTAGAGAGTATTTTAGCTAGACACAAAGAGGTTTCTAGTGATATAAACATAGATTTATATTCTTTTATGGCGGGTGATGCCACAGTCGCAGCTCACGCAGTGGTTAATTAATGCTACCAGAAACTTCAAGGCAGATGGAAATCTGAGACCCCTATGGGAGACTCACTGGAACTTCGCTTATAAGTTATTAAAGTTCGGCCTTAAGTATCTTATTTCTTAATTCTTTTAAAACACGTTTTGTCCTTTCTTAATGTTTTCTAGTCAACACGACTAAATGCATTGATTTTGTTAGTTGGTAATGAAGTAGTATAAAAACAGAGGTCCTCCTTGACAAAGTGTCGTCTGATACGTCGGGTATCCCTTTATTACCAAACAACTATCTCAAATATAACACATTCAGATCATCATACTTATGACAACGGCAATAATCTTCGTACGCGGCTGTAAAGTTCGTTTACAAGACATTTTGGATTTAAATGACTCCGAACAACACTGTTTCGGTTCGAAATGTAAAACCAACATCTTCAAAAACCTGTAAAATTTTAATAACAGATGCTCAATTCACTAGCAATTTAAATAGAAATCTTATTTTCCAGAAACTCTTACGACCAGAAAAATCGACTTTTAATTGTAGCCAACAAAAGACACAAATCAATAATAAAATTTAACAAGATTTATTATACACTAGTTTACAAGTATTACACCAATATAAATGTCAACAAACTGTCAAAATATGTGTCTCTTTTTATCTTTTCTTTCAAATCTTCTCGGAATCCCCAAGTATTACGTCCAATAGGTCACAATCTAGTATGATGTTGTTAGTAAATAAAGTGCTAATTCAACTGCTGAGATTGTTGATGTCTATCGATGTCTAAGTCTCTTTCAAATTTTGGGGTCTGCATATATATATATATACTTGTGGAAAGTTCTAGATAATTGTAGATGTTTAAATTACGCATCTTTTGTTATGATCATTCTGGAAACGTTATGTAAGTGAAATAGAAAGTTCTAATCATTCCATGAGTAGTTATGATTGTTCAGTGATTTCTAAACTGCATAGTTGTAACACAATGTGTATCATTTTGTACACAATGTAAAATATATAATGTAAACATTCTTAAGCCACAACAAATAATAAACTAAATAAATATGATAGTTCCAATATCATAACACTACGATCATCTGAATTATGAATCAACAAATTTCGTTTACGGATTAGAGTGTAACCTTTGCGGATTGGTGTATGTCGTTGAAACGAACGGAAGGCTTAATAAACGTGTGTGCGGCCATAGATCAGACATTAACAATAATGCAAACAACATTGTTTACCAGCATTTCAATCAGCCTGATCAATCAATCTTTTCTATACAAGTTCGCATCATCGAAAAATATACCGGACTAACAATCCTTATCTTGCAACACCTCTCCGGAAATACCGAATTCGACAATTGGGATATGTGACACCATATTGTTGCAGTGACAAAATTGGTGGTATAGGTATTCTATCGTATCCTTCCTGTAACTCGGTAAATTTGATAAACATTTTCAACTCTACTTCTTGACGTAGACGCAGTCATGGTCATCGTCATTATACATCACCTACCCACCATTAAGTCTCTATTAATGATCTGCTACCATTAAAACAAAAGCCGTTAGATATTTATCACATTCGCACAAAGCTTTCATTACACCTTTCAAAACTTCATTCTCTGTACAACAAGCTTGAAAACCCCAAACTTACAGCTATCATCTCGGATATTGCAAGTCACAGACTTTTCAAACCAGTTTGCATTGGAAACGATTGAAAGTAGATCCTTTCTGAAACTTTTCTTTGCCAACAAAGTTTTCGATGCCATATGCATGGATATATCCTTCATCAAAAATCAGTTTAATAAAAATACCTCCTATTTCAAAGATGAGTGTACCTATCATTTCTTATAACTATACCAAACCAACTGCAATTAAAATGTTCAATTACAAACACGTGTTGCATGATCTCAATATTGACGACTTGAAGTTTAAATTTCCTGATTGCACCTGTGCTAGTTTCCCATTCATATATAATCAGGCTGGTCACGTTATTACTTGTGACCTAAACATGGTCAATAACACTTTTCTCTGAAATGTCCAAAACACAAACACAAAATCTCAAAATACTGATGGATTCAATGGAGGATTATGCAAGACAATGGGTTAAACGCGAGAAAAGACGTTGATGCTCTTTCCAAATGGATTAAAGCTGTGAGGTCGTTTATGCAAATCTTAATTGAAAAAAAAAAACTGAATGGAAAACATGGGTCTATGAATACATCAATCTTTAACCCCAAATGTTGCAGAACACCTTTCATACTTTCATGAAAATATGTTGTTGTCACCGCAGATAAAGCCCCAAAACAATATAGTTTTTTTTGTAAATCACATTACATAAACTGCTTGATTAATGAATAAAGTATTGACAATTCACTGGAAACTCAACATATATCCTACGACACTTACCAAGGAGGATCCTGGATAATCATAGGTCTGCTCTATGTTTTTGTTGGAATTTCAGCCGAAGATGAAGAACTGGATCTTCCTTTATTATATTGCATACCTAAACTAAAATGACAGTACATAAGTGTCCTTACAGGCAACGTTATATTGCTGGGTCTTCCAAGTGCTCCACGAGACCTTTTCTTTATTATTAGCATTAATGTTTTCAGCAATCAAAGCCAGGCTTCAAAGTTATCGTGAAACTATCATTTCTAGAGGTGGCTTGAATCAGATGTTGATACTAAAAAAATCAAAAGATCTTTTAGAGTACATACAATCTAAGATTCTTTCATCTTGCAATAAAATTAGAACATTTGATTTTCTACACTTTACACATATTCCCAATTCCAAATTAAAAGACAAATGGAAAGAGTTGGTACTGCTTTGTTTCATAAAGAAATGGTCTACGTAGATACAAGTCTCTTGTCTTAGGATGGGATGAATCGTATTTTGAAAACAATCACTCTGATTCAAGCAAAATATTCTCTGAAACTGACATTATCAAGATGCTTGATTTCTTGATTGACAACGTATTTTTACGTTTGGAGGATGTGTTTTCAACAAACAATCGGCATTCCCATGGAAACAATCTGTGCTCCTCTTCTTGCCGACTTGTTACTTTATTCATATGAGTCTGACTGAATACAGAAACTTCTTAGGAAGAAAGAAAAGAGTGAGCAGTATCATTTAATTTCGCTTTCCGCTATACAGATGATGTTCTCTCACTAAATAATTCAAAATTCGGTGACTATGTTGAACGCATCTATCCCATCGAATTTGAGATTAAGTATAAAATAGATACAGTAAAGTCTTCCTCATATTTTACTCACACCTAGAAATGGATAATGATGGTCGGTTGAAAACAAAATTTACGACAAAAGCGATGATTTCAGCTTTCCAATTATGATCTTTCCATTTCTATGTAGAAACATTCAGCAGCACCTGCATACGGAGTATATCTTCCAGTTGATAAGATACTCAAGGGCTTGTATTTCATATTATGATTTCCTCGATAGAGGTTGCTGCAAAAGGAACCTATTAAACCAATAGTTCCTAGTGGTGAAATTGAAATCGTGCCTTCGTTAATATAACGGACGTCATCACGAATTGGTAGACCGTTATGGAATGTCCATTTACAGATGTCAGCGAATATGTTCCAATTGTCGTAACTATAATCCTGCCCTTTTGAATGTGACTTACCGGATTAGACTTACCACCAGTTTTGTTACTAACATCGACACGACGGGTGCCACATGTGCAGCAGGATCTGCTTACCATTCCTGAGCACCTGAGATCAGCCCTAGTTTTGTTTTAAATGGATTCCTGTTGCTCTTGCTTTTATTGAGTGTTCTTCGTGTTTTCAAATGGTTGTGTTGTTTATACCGGTAACAGTCTCCTCTATCTTTTGTCATGAAAAACCTGTTTCAATTGTAAGATATCACATTCAGTCAAGTGTCAGGATTAGCAAATTTTACATGACCGTTGGTCTAGAATTTATCGAAGTCTTAGTGTTAGATAAGAGTCAATTACCAGTCCGCTATTGTCTGCTTCTAATCACTTTATATAACGTATCAACGTATTTTATAGGAGTAACACGACGGGTGTCACATGTATTGCTCAGTCTTTCATTTTCTATGTTGTGTTTATTGTTTTGTTTTTGTGTTTGTCTTTTCTTTTTAGCCATGGCGTTGTCAGTTTTATTTCTACTTATCAGTTTGAATGTCCTTTTGATATCCTTCGTCTCTCTTTAAGACATTTTATTTAAGCGTTTCGGAGAATAGCGGGAAAATGTTGTCTAAAGGAACGTTTTATATAGAGATATGTTTATGGCGGTTTGTCTGTAATTGCACACGTGGTTATGTGAACCAATGATTTGTGACTGTGTCATAAGTATTCTAATTTTGATGAGGTGAAAGGGTTTTATTTTCTTTGTGTTTCAAAATCATTCTAGCCGCAGACGTTCATCACTAAACTTGTTTTGGCGGGGTTTGGCATTCGAGACGTGCCTTACACTTGGCCCGTAACACAGGTTTTCATATCAATTACTTGATAAAGTTTTGTGGATTTCCTAGGCGGCGTTACGCTAAAGACGGATATAAACATACATTAATGAGATAAGGGCATTTTGTGCTTCATGGTTGCCATTGTTCATATGTGTATTTATTCTATTATATCTTAATGTATGCTTAAGCATTTGGAAACTCAAGAAAAGGTATTTAAAATTTCAAACAAAATTAAATGCGTCTTTGAATTACTAATTCATTTGGCATTTGTGACTAAGTACATAAGATATTCAATACTTTTGTTGTAGGAGCTCAAATAAGAGGGGCCTAAAGGGGGTATCTAGAATATTTTAAAGCTAGTAAGCTCATTTAAAACAAAAGTACATATAAAGAATACCAAACATCTACAAATACTACTCAATCATAATATCTATCCAGAAATCAGTAATAAAGAAATATATTCAATATTATTTGCCCTCATAAACAAAAAAACCTGTAGGTTTTCTTAAGTGGGAAAGAATTTTCAAGAAAAATGGTAACATAAAATTTAAAAGCACTCTTAATTTTATATTTAAATACCTAGATAACAACAAATTTAAAATGTTTAAATGGAAATTACTCCATTTCATCCTTCCATGCAATGAATTATTAGTTCAGTGGAAAGTATTAGAAAACAGTTCATGCAATTTCTGCAAAGAAATTGAAAACTATAAACATTTTTCATAGCATGCTATAATACTAAATACTGGCAACAAATATATAAACTACTACTTTATCTTCAAATAGACAGACACATTCTAAGGCTAGAAAACTTAATAACTACAAAATATCAGATATAAAATACTTTGATATAAACACCTTCATAACAGTTTTATTTTCTCTATATATAAAGTACATTTTATTTCAAACAAAAAAAACAAAGATAGATATCTTCAAAATTTTCAAAAGGAAATATACGACATTATAAAATTAAATGCGATAAAATATCGAAACCGGAAAAATGTTATTAAAGACATCGACAAATTGTAACTTGTAAGTGATATCTGTAGGTAATGAGTAGTGTTTGACAAATCAACACATGCTACTTCCAGTCTATAAATAATATACCACGAGGTGCCAAAAAAAAAAAAAAAAAAGGCATCGCAAATAACCTATTGATTTGTATTTAACATAATTCTATACACCCTATATATTCATTTCCATTAACATGGTCAAGCATGTAAGTTTGAAAATAAATCCTTCAAATAATAAAAGAAAAGTAAATTCCAGTTACACAGGTATCCTGTGAAAAAGTAAACACACATAATAATCACAAAACGTACGGTGTAGATCCGTTATTTTTCCGATTTGTAAGTAGACAAAATAATCAATGAATAATTTATATTGATGTTTATTTATATTATGTATTATATTTAATTGTATAATACTAACATACTAACATTTATATATATTTTATTATATATTTCCCTGGATATATAATAATTTTAAATACACAGGAAACTTAGCCCAATTCTGTAAGCTAAGTAAATTGCTAAACAGCATTTAGTGCAATAAAGATGATTAATTCTTTCAAAAAAAAAAAAAAAAAAATCATATAAAGTTAACATCAGAGGTTTGCACATCTCTATTTACTGTTGTGATAAGTATTTACAGATTAGAGTCATATAGAACATATCTTTTCGGAAAGTCTTCAAATATATACATTTCACAATATCTTAGTCATGTTAGTGTATTGCAAATGTTAAAATATAAATATTTTTTTACCGTCCCATTCCAGAACTGTTTATAGATACATGTTGATATTTGAAACAATGAAATAAGCGAAATATGTTTTACAGATGACAACAGAACGACTATTTTATATACAGATCATGTGGATGCAGTAAATTTCTGTAATGAAGCATCATCCTTTTTACAATGGTACACAGACGACAGTTGCTCAATAACAATACGCCTCGCCCAGCAATGGACAAGTGGTACGAGATTGTATAATAGATACCAAGTGGCACCATGATAGATATTTATTAGAAAAATTAGGATTTAATCAATGAATTAACAGCCATACATTGATTGACAACCGAAACATGAGAAACGTAAAAAACGAACTTATGGTATTCTATTTATATGTAGATATTGTTGATATAAGTTGATTTTATAATTCATCTTAGAGTTAATTTTGAAATTACATTTTTATAACCAGGATCATTTTACATATACACAAATTATTCTAGTAGAACGTAGTCCCAAAGAATTAAACTTATTATCAACATATATATACTTTACTAGCATTTATGATAAAACAATAATATTATTATATAATTCTTTATTGTCATATAAGTACAACATTATACTTGTGACAAATACAAAAATAACAACAACTAAAATAAACTGATTTGAATACATAGATGTATATACATACAAGGAAAAATACTAAGAGTCCCTTGTCCTCAGCTCTAAAGACTGTTTTATAAAGGAACCTGTTTTTCAATTGGTTTGTATTTGAAGGATTTAGCAGGGCTACAAGTTTTCAGAATCAGACAGATTTGAAAATAGAGAATTATCGATTGCAATGTCATTAAAAGTATAATATGTGATATTTTATTCTATTGACAGTAAAGGAGAAAGTGGTTTTCATCTTCTATTGATTACAAGTTAGGCATGTTCTTTGGTTTCAAGGTATATTCAGATATCGGCCCTTTTCTATAAGTTAATTATGGTCACTTATTCTGATTTTGTAAAGAAACGTCTAGTTTCAAAATTTAGATATTTCAGATAAAATTCTTGGTCTTGTTAGACTTGCGTTTACAAAGAAAAAGTTTGTTTTCGTTTAAACTATTTATTTCATTTTCCAGTGATTCTGAGTAAAAGTTGCTTGAAATACTCAATCCAAGTCTTTTTTTACATCTTTCATGAAACTATTTTTGTATATCAAATTTGATAGAAAAACAATCTTTCGAAACATGATCGATCGATTGATTGGTTTGTTGGTTGAATGACAAGGAACAAGCTAAAAGGAATTGAAAGCCTACAGCCCTATTAAACACTTGGGACCGGGCCTTAAGGTACAACCGAAACATGAATTGAGAGACTGGATCCCTTGTTAAACTCATGGGACTGGGCCTTTAGGAACAAGTGAAAAGGAATCGAGAGCTTAGATTCCCTGTCAATCCATGGGAACAAGAATGTAGGAACAAGCGAAAATTGAGAGCTTAGATCCCTTATTAAACATATGGGACCGAAACATACATGCATGGTCGATTGATTGGTTGATTGATTGATTGATTGATTGATAGATTGATTGACTAAATGACTAATAGATTTATGAAAATTTTGCATGGCACTCTCTCGCGATGCATCGGATTTAACATCCCTTTCCGACCAAACAGCTGGTTATACATCCTACACAGCCATACGGACGCCCTGGATGCCCTAATGTTCTTTATTTTCTATGGAACTTCAGACTTCGTGATATATCTTTCTGTTGTGTTCTCTGAGGAAAGGATATATATCTTTACTTTTGTTTAATTGAGATTAACATTTGTTTACAGGTCAGGTCGAGAAGAAGCGATATGTCAAAACTTAGATAACTTACAAAAAGTGTTCGGTTACGCAGTGTCAATTTCAGGAGCGCATTGACTGTTCGATATCATATACCAAACATATAAGCGACATCTTGCGAAAGATTTAAATTTTTCTTCAAACTGATAAAAGATATATTGTTTCCATATACTTTTGTCTGAAATAAGGAGATAATTTGCGACATCCGGTTTAGAAAATGTCACTTCCGGTCTCATATGAAAGTTTTATTTATACTGATTTCAAATATATAAGGTTTCTATATTTTGGCCTGAAATAAGGAGATAATTCCCAACTTCCGGTTAAGAAAATGTCACTTCCGGTCTCATATAAGCTGTATGTACACTGATTCCACAAATATATTGTTTCTATATACGTTTCCCTGTAATAAGGAGATAATTAATTACTTTCGGTTAATTGCAGGAACTTCGGTTTCAAATAATAGGTTTATGTTTACCTATTTAAAAATATATCGTTTCTACGTAATTTTCTATGAAAAATAGGCAACTTCCGTTTAACCAAAGTCACATCCGGTTTATAATTTTCAAGGTCATATGTGCCCAACATTTTGTAAAAATCCTTATAGCTTTATCATGTACCAAGTTGAAGTTATGGTCAATTAACCTTTAATTGAAACATTTCAGGGCAACAACTCCTATAAGGTCATTGGTTTGTTTCAGACCAAATGTTTCATATCTTCATCACAATAAAAAAAAAAATTGCATCAGTTCATTTATATATATATATATATATATATATAAAAATATCAGAGGAGTTGATTAAACAAGGAAAATCAAAATTGAGACCATGACCTTGACCTTTGACCTAAACCTCATTTTCTTAATTAGGACCTAAGGACCTAAAATAAAAAACCTAGGTTCATACCGCTAACGGTTTATGAGTTACAAAAACATAACAACAAATATGTATGGTAAAGATATATAACTCCTATAAGATTTCTCCGGATTGCTTCGATCCAATCAGCAAAACAATTCTGCGGATGTAACGAACAAATAAGAAAAATAATTTTGTCGTTATCTTTTTAGTTCAGAGGAGATACACTAACAAGAAAAACAGTGTTTGGGAGATAATTCTTACAATATATCTTCGAATAAAAGGGTAAAATTTAAAAGCAATAATTGTTCGATATAATATCCAAAACATCTAAGCGACATCTTGCGAAACCCTATACACCACAAGAAAAGGGTTTAGCGGAAGAAATAATAATAATAATCAGAACAAAATCAATAGGTCTTTCCAAAACAATCGTAATAAAGTGAATCGTTAACACCATTTCTATTGTTTTCAGATTAACTGACCTCATTACCTTCACCTCGTTGTTTGAAACTGGACAAAAGTGGAAACCAAATTATATGCTGCATGCGATAGGGAGACTGTTGTGTTACCATTCGTTTGTAAAATTGGTAAGCGTTTCTATCCTGTTGCAGTTTATTGCTGCAACTTGTATGTTCACTATGAACTAAAGTCATTTGAAGTGCACATGCTTATAATTTGACATTGAAAACATTATTGCTTCTGTGGACCTTTAACAGTGTATCTTTTACCCTATTGTTTGTTATCCAATTTGGTCATGAATTGGTTTCTGTCTGATATACTGTCGATTCATTTATTTTCGTGGATTGAGAAATGCCTGTTTTTCGTGGAGATTTGATTTCGTTGTTTTGAAATCTACATACAAACCTACAGAAAATTTGGAATTCGTTAAACATTGAATTCGTGGATCACCTGTACCCACGAAAATTGGTATCCAACGAATAATAATGAATTCACAGTAGTTAATTTCAAACATGGACGACTTTGCTTTTGTTTTTGTTTTAATTTTGTATTTATCTTTTCTGTGTTTTTTTGGTTTTGTTTTATATATTTAGTTTCCTACCACTGTTTAGTTTCAGAATCAGTCAAGGTAACGTCATAACATTTGCATAATACATGTAATAGGTGAACAATTATTACGCTCGTTACATGAAATACTGTTGTGCAAAACAATAGTGATACAGCAGATTATTGCAAGTCGTAAATATGTATTCTTTAATTATATGACAGATAAGAAGCAAACAGATCTAGTGATAAGAGACAACAACAACACAGGTACAAATGTTGTCATTGGCAACGTTTTGATAACAACTGTTGTTAAATCTGCTATAAAAGCACAAGAAAGCTGAAATCTGAACTACTGCCTCTGTTGAATAGCATTTTATGTTTACGTTGATAACATTCCTGTGACGTCATACAACATGGTTGTTATTAACACGTTGTCAATGACATTGAATCAATATGGTTTTGGAACGCATGAAATAGATAAAATCCTTTCATTAACAGATTAAGGGTCAATATACTTATCCGTAACTTAAAATTATGAACAACAGATGTGGTCGACGGCTAGATAAAAGCAATATGAAAAATAAGTTGTGATAATCTCTAATAAAAAAATACACATCTCATTATTTCGTCTGTAATGCATATGATAATACATGAATTCTTCTGGCATATTATTTCATAAATGTTATTTGAAAAGTGCATATTGATGCATGTCCAAGCTCAGTTGAATCGCTCAATAATTTAACTTTATGTAAACATTTTGAGTGAAAGACCAAGTTCAGTTTAACATATACATCATTATTTTGATTTCATTTATTTGCAACACACGTTGTGCAACACAAATCACTAACACATGCAGACATATTTTTTGTTGAGATATCATAGTTGAGTTATTCATTGTTTATACATTAACTTTGTGATCACCGTTGCTCTGAGAAGAAATAGACTCTATCACATGAAATTGTAATAATTTGCTTAATATTTTCTTGCGAGTTTGACATACCACAATTTTGCACCTGTGAAAATAGCATAATTTAACTAAGTCAAAACTTTATTTTGTTTTGAATATTGCACATTCTGTCTCTTTTATTGATCAATGTCTGCAAATTAAACATTATTTATTCGATATGTTTTAACATATTCACGTTTAAATGTGTATTTTGTAGTCAAGTAGCGAAAAACTACTAAGCTTGTAAATCCTCTAAAACGAGGCGTTAACATTACTGTATATTTTATTTTCATGTTATATTGCATGTTTTGGCTCAAGAAAAAATAGTATTCCGTGATTTTAAAGGATGTCGTTGTTGGGAAATGTAATAAGTTAAAACGGACTAAATAACTATTTTTACGTTTTGAAAGTTTTAACAAAATTATGTATTGTTTGACATGTACTTCATATTGGCATAAACGTAATTTGATATGGCATTTCTTGCAATATACTTTATATAATAAACATTTATGTTTAAATGGCAAATGCTGTCCATCGACTCTAGAAATAGAATCACGACCAGTCATAGGGTCCTTGATTAGAATGAAAATTACACTTTATCAATTGAGTTCAAAGAGGTTTGGTCTGGATTAAACCCATTAGGATCTTTCAAACCCAAAATAGAAAACCAAGTTGTAAGTGAATATGTAAACAGTTTTATAATCAAACAAAACAGAATAGCTCCAATAATGTAACGCTAACCATGACTCAGGCAGTTTGAATATAAGTCCAGAATGTTTTCCTAACTAAAAACGACGAATGTTTGAAATGTGTTAAAACCATGTCAGTACCGAAGTACTGTAATTGGCATAAAAATGAAAAAAAAAAAACACGTTAATAATTTCATGCGTCTGAAGCGCTTTGTCTTCAAGTCAAGAAGTTTGTGATGGTTTGTAAAACATATGTGAATTATTATATGTTTTGTATATTAAAGTATAATTGCTGGATCGGTATTATCAGGCTTGCTCATTGTTGCCGTAGCTGTATAAGGTATATGCATAAATATTAACTAAATAACAACTGCGACCAATTTATATACGCTTAAATGCATTATCTTTTTCTAGTCTTAGTCAAATTTAATAATTGCTAAACAAAGGACACGTGAGTAATATTTAGCGCATGACATTGAAAAAAATAATGTGATATAATTGTATTTGCATTACAATCATACGATTACCCAGGACAGTGAATCAAATAGATCAACACAATTTATACGTTTTATATGATATCTAAAAGGCGGTCGCGTCTACAACACAATATATTTTGTAAAGACTTACATGTACACACAACAAAGCACATCATATTACTATTTATGCAACCATGTGCCTTTTGTATGTTTATCAAATATCAACATTCGTTTATATAATATATAAATCAATCTTTGCACAGTAATTTAAGAATGACACAAATACATATATGTAAGGACTCCGTTGGTATGTAACGTCGAAAAACATATATCTGGGTCAATGGGTTTTAATTTTGAGGAAAAAGTAGAAATGCAAAAGTAAAATCACAAAATACTGAACTCAAGGAAAATTCAAAAGGAAAGTCCCTAATCAAATGGCAAAATCAAAAGCTCAAACACATCAAACGAATGGATAACAGCTTTCATATTCCTGACTTGGTACAGGCATTTTCTTATGTAAAATGGTGGATTAAACCTGGTTTTAAAGGTAGCTAAACGTATACCTCTATATTATTCATATAAGAAGAGATGTTAAAAATCAAATTCAGTCCTTCTCTACTATGGTATTGAAATAAAAGAGGTGGATGAAAATCTTTATAATGGTACCTAAACTTCACAGAAAGTAATATAAATAACAATATATTGCCGGGTCGTCAAGGTTTTCGACTAATCCCTCTAAAATTCAGACCACTATATTTTCTTTATCTCTTATATCCCATTGAACGTGATATAAAGGATACTACAGAAAAAGAATGTCTGTTTCATATCTTCATCTTTTCCTCGATATTGACACGGATGGAGGACTTTCCAATTGCAATTTCTCCTATTTCTAGGCAGTAACATACCCTTTGATTAATCGTTTGACTTTAACATATCTCTGTTAATACGTTACGTTCATGCATGTTTATACAATAAAGACTTCATTAACAGGACCTTACACAAAAACTGCTCTGACAGATTTATGAAACGACTGAAATCGACATTATATAAGCAACGGTCACCATCACGGTCGTTGACCGATACGATGTCCGTGCCGTACTGTAGCCTTACGTCATCGGCAGTTTCATTGATTTTATTCATCAATTCAAACATAACTTTATATATTTTCATATAAAATTATGAACAATAGCGGTCCTAAGTACTGTCGTTTGTTATATTTTGGCATTGCACAAAGTCATGTTTATCTCAGACTGAGTCTGACTGCTTTATATACAATTCATGGGATATGTACTGAATGATATATAAATCTGAGGAACATAATGTATCTATTATTAGTTTAAATTGTCTTTGAACCAGCTTTAAGTAAACTGCGAAAATTTTAAGATCGCTATTTTGTGTCTTAATTCTTATTATTAGTTCTGGGTTGTGGTTTCTGTCGATTTGATAAGTTACAATTTACATTTACATGTACATAAGGCACTATGTTTGTGGACTAATTTTACAAATACATAATTAACAACATATATAATAAACAACATAATAAATAACTAAATGTCACTGTATAACGAATAACTTCCTGGCGGAAAACAAGTTGACTAAAATTAAAGTTCAACTCAGTTTAAAATGTGGAGCATTTAATGTGTTCTGTTATCAGTGTATACAAAAAAATACGAATTAAGATGGGAAGAAGCGGTAAGTATACGTTTTATTCTCTAGACAAAATGCTACTAACCGAGATCCAGTAGGTGAAACGTTTCCTGTCATTTATGATATATACAAAGTTAAAACTAGTTCGGGTAAAAATATTTTACTGTCTTTCTTCCGCCGGAGTATCTGCTAATTTTCTTTTTTTTGTTTAGGTTATTTTAAAGATTACAATTTCGAAGCATAAGTTTCAATCTTCCTTCATATTCTACAGGGTCAACCCAGAATGCAGAACAATCAACCGTTCCATTCAATTGACTGATTAAATTCGCAGGTCCTGCACTGAAATGTTTTCAGTGGACGTTGACCTAACCAATCGTATATTAATAAAGAATATCGTATATACGACCATGGTCAATCATGGTCAACCCAACTTCTTTGTAAAAACAATGTTAAAACATTGTTTACTTATAATATTTTTCTGTACAGTCAACACCGATGCGACAGCAATGACATTGAACATGTTGAAATTAAAACCATAAATACGCTGTAGTTTTTTTTTATTTTATTGTTTTGTTTTTTATTTTGTTAATTTGCCACCACTTTAAGTTATGAATGGATCACTGCGTTTATAAAACAAAAACATGTGTGCACTGTTCAACTATTCAATGTTATAATACTGCCAAACTATAACTGTGCCCTTTTCTCATTCGATTCAACTCCGAATAGTTTCTCTCCTGTGCGCATGATTCAAGTAAAACAAATATATAGTTTGTTCAATGTTCATGGCACTTTGCAGTTATCAAGTTAAATTTTAAGTGTTTCATTATTTAAATGAGTTTGAATGTCCCTTAAGTTTGGTATCTTTCGTCTCTATTTTGTTATGATACTACTTTGGTGCCATTTTCGAAACTGGTAAAAAAACATCCGGAAATTAGACATGTAACATCTTAACCATGTGAACGTATGTTTGAGCATTTGTTACTCAAGAAAATATTAAAATGTCAAACTAAAACAAAATGCTTCTTTAAATTACTAATTATTATTAGGCAATTGTGACAAACAACACAAGATATTTAATACTTTTGACGAAGGAGCTCAATAAGTGTTTAATATATTAAAACTGTATTTTCAATAGGCAAACCATCGATCAAACTTTAACCTGAAGTACAATAGTTAATATCTTATGGAAAAGTAGCATCTTAATTTACATTGTTAAGGGTCAAAATGGAGGAAATATGTAATGCTTATAAATATGCATATACCTATATATATCGAATACCGCTGATGGAACGATATAATATTGCCAGTGCAAAATTACAGTGCTATATTTTGAGCTCAAATGGTATACAAATACATGTATTATAAAAGCTCTGTTTAGCCGACGGTTTGGTTATCTATATGGTGAAACGTATCGTAGAGTTGTCGTAAGTAGAGGCATATTTGCATTTTATATATTTTATTTTGTTTACCTTTCTAAAATCGTAAATATTTTCAGGATGTTTTACCAAACTCGAGAAGATTGTGCATTTAATGTCTGGTAAAGTTTCGAGATGAACATGGAAATCCGTCAAACATCAGAACAACAACTGTTATTCCAGTTACCACCACAGGTATGTGTTCTACCATAAAGCACTATGTTTGTCGATTAATTTCACAATTTTAATAATTAACAAGATAAATAACAAACAACGTAATTATTAACTATTAATTATTTAAATTTTTAATACTATATAACATAAATAACTTCAGACGGAAACATGATGACTAAAATAAAAGTTCAATTCAGTTTAAATTGTGGAGCATTTAATGTGTTCTGTTATCGTTGTTTAGAAAGAAAAATACGAAAATGGATGGTGAGAAGCGGTAAAACGTATTGAATAGTTTTATGTTATTTAGGATATTTACAAAGTTAAAATATTTCGGGTAGGAAATATTTTACTGTCTTTCTTCCGCCGGAGTATCTGCTATTTTTCATTTTTGTTTAAGTTGTTGTAAAGATTACAATTTCGAAGCATAAGTTTCAATCATCCCTTCATATTGTACAGAGTCAACCCAGAATGTAGAACAATCAACCGTTCCATTCAATTGACTGATTAAATTTGCAGGTCCTGCACTAAAATGTTTTCAGTGGACGTTGACTGAACCAATCGTATATTAATAAAGAACTTATCGTCTATACGACCATGGTCAATCATGGTCCCCCTTCTTTTTAAAACAATGTTAAAACATTGTTTAATTAGTAGTATTTCTTCTGTAGAGTCAACACCGATGCGACAGCAGATGACATTGAACATGTTGAAATTATAACCATAAATACGTTGTAGTTTTTGTTTTGTTTTTATTTTATTGTTTTGTTTCTTTCATACACGGTGAATAGAATAACATTATCTTTCTAGAGTATCTGCTATTTTTTCAATTGTTAAATGGTTTTAATGTAGGTTGTTTTTTTTCAAGATTATAACTTTTTAGTAAAATTTCAATTTTCCTTCATATCCTAAAGGGTTAACACAAAATGCAGAACAATCGTCCTACACATCTAATTGTGACTGTTTAAATTTGCAGGTCCTGTATATGCATGAAATTTTTTCAGTAGACATTTAGCGAACAACAATCAATTAATCACTAAAACCAATCATTTATTAATAAAACCTAAAAAAAAAAGAGTTGCACCAGACCTAGAGAGTATTTTAGCTAGACACAAAGAGGTTTCTAGTGATATAAACATAGATTTATATTCTTTTATGGCGGGTGATGCCACAGTCGCAGCTCACGCAGTGGTTAATTAATGCTACCAGAAACTTCAAGGCAGATGGAAATCTGAGACCCCTATGGGAGACTCACTGGAACTTCGCTTATAAGTTATTAAAGTTCGGCCTTAAGTATCTTATTTCTTAATTCTTTTAAAACACGTTTTGTCCTTTCTTAATGTTTTCTAGTCAACACGACTAAATGCATTGATTTTGTTAGTTGGTAATGAAGTAGTATAAAAACAGAGGTCCTCCTTGACAAAGTGTCGTCTGATACGTCGGGTATCCCTTTATTACCAAACAACTATCTCAAATATAACACATTCAGATCATCATACTTATGACAACGGCAATAATCTTCGTACGCGGCTGTAAAGTTCGTTTACAAGACATTTTGGATTTAAATGACTCCGAACAACACTGTTTCGGTTCGAAATGTAAAACCAACATCTTCAAAAACCTGTAAAATTTTAATAACAGATGCTCAATTCACTAGCAATTTAAATAGAAATCTTATTTTCCAGAAACTCTTACGACCAGAAAAATCGACTTTTAATTGTAGCCAACAAAAGACACAAATCAATAATAAAATTTAACAAGATTTATTATACACTAGTTTACAAGTATTACACCAATATAAATGTCAACAAACTGTCAAAATATGTGTCTCTTTTTATCTTTTCTTTCAAATCTTCTCGGAATCCCCAAGTATTACGTCCAATAGGTCACAATCTAGTATGATGTTGTTAGTAAATAAAGTGCTAATTCAACTGCTGAGATTGTTGATGTCTATCGATGTCTAAGTCTCTTTCAAATTTTGGGGTCTGCATATATATATATATACTTGTGGAAAGTTCTAGATAATTGTAGATGTTTAAATTACGCATCTTTTGTTATGATCATTCTGGAAACGTTATGTAAGTGAAATAGAAAGTTCTAATCATTCCATGAGTAGTTATGATTGTTCAGTGATTTCTAAACTGCATAGTTGTAACACAATGTGTATCATTTTGTACACAATGTAAAATATATAATGTAAACATTCTTAAGCCACAACAAATAATAAACTAAATAAATATGATAGTTCCAATATCATAACACTACGATCATCTGAATTATGAATCAACAAATTTCGTTTACGGATTAGAGTGTAACCTTTGCGGATTGGTGTATGTCGTTGAAACGAACGGAAGGCTTAATAAACGTGTGTGCGGCCATAGATCAGACATTAACAATAATGCAAACAACATTGTTTACCAGCATTTCAATCAGCCTGATCAATCAATCTTTTCTATACAAGTTCGCATCATCGAAAAATATACCGGACTAACAATCCTTATCTTGCAACACCTCTCCGGAAATACCGAATTCGACAATTGGGATATGTGACACCATATTGTTGCAGTGACAAAATTGGTGGTATAGGTATTCTATCGTATCCTTCCTGTAACTCGGTAAATTTGATAAACATTTTCAACTCTACTTCTTGACGTAGACGCAGTCATGGTCATCGTCATTATACATCACCTACCCACCATTAAGTCTCTATTAATGATCTGCTACCATTAAAACAAAAGCCGTTAGATATTTATCACATTCGCACAAAGCTTTCATTACACCTTTCAAAACTTCATTCTCTGTACAACAAGCTTGAAAACCCCAAACTTACAGCTATCATCTCGGATATTGCAAGTCACAGACTTTTCAAACCAGTTTGCATTGGAAACGATTGAAAGTAGATCCTTTCTGAAACTTTTCTTTGCCAACAAAGTTTTCGATGCCATATGCATGGATATATCCTTCATCAAAAATCAGTTTAATAAAAATACCTC
Organism: Mytilus coruscus; assembly: GCA_017311375.1. NCBI lineage: Eukaryota > Metazoa > Mollusca > Bivalvia > Mytilida > Mytilidae > Mytilus > Mytilus coruscus. The sequence goes on from JAASAO010001209.1 coordinate 73,056, forward strand.
CTATTTCAAAGATGAGTGTACCTATCATTTCTTATAACTATACCAAACCAACTGCAATTAAAATGTTCAATTACAAACACGTGTTGCATGATCTCAATATTGACGACTTGAAGTTTAAATTTCCTGATTGCACCTGTGCTAGTTTCCCATTCATATATAATCAGGCTGGTCACGTTATTACTTGTGACCTAAACATGGTCAATAACACTTTTCTCTGAAATGTCCAAAACACAAACACAAAATCTCAAAATACTGATGGATTCAATGGAGGATTATGCAAGACAATGGGTTAAACGCGAGAAAAGACGTTGATGCTCTTTCCAAATGGATTAAAGCTGTGAGGTCGTTTATGCAAATCTTAATTGAAAAAAAAAAACTGAATGGAAAACATGGGTCTATGAATACATCAATCTTTAACCCCAAATGTTGCAGAACACCTTTCATACTTTCATGAAAATATGTTGTTGTCACCGCAGATAAAGCCCCAAAACAATATAGTTTTTTTTGTAAATCACATTACATAAACTGCTTGATTAATGAATAAAGTATTGACAATTCACTGGAAACTCAACATATATCCTACGACACTTACCAAGGAGGATCCTGGATAATCATAGGTCTGCTCTATGTTTTTGTTGGAATTTCAGCCGAAGATGAAGAACTGGATCTTCCTTTATTATATTGCATACCTAAACTAAAATGACAGTACATAAGTGTCCTTACAGGCAACGTTATATTGCTGGGTCTTCCAAGTGCTCCACGAGACCTTTTCTTTATTATTAGCATTAATGTTTTCAGCAATCAAAGCCAGGCTTCAAAGTTATCGTGAAACTATCATTTCTAGAGGTGGCTTGAATCAGATGTTGATACTAAAAAAATCAAAAGATCTTTTAGAGTACATACAATCTAAGATTCTTTCATCTTGCAATAAAATTAGAACATTTGATTTTCTACACTTTACACATATTCCCAATTCCAAATTAAAAGACAAATGGAAAGAGTTGGTACTGCTTTGTTTCATAAAGAAATGGTCTACGTAGATACAAGTCTCTTGTCTTAGGATGGGATGAATCGTATTTTGAAAACAATCACTCTGATTCAAGCAAAATATTCTCTGAAACTGACATTATCAAGATGCTTGATTTCTTGATTGACAACGTATTTTTACGTTTGGAGGATGTGTTTTCAACAAACAATCGGCATTCCCATGGAAACAATCTGTGCTCCTCTTCTTGCCGACTTGTTACTTTATTCATATGAGTCTGACTGAATACAGAAACTTCTTAGGAAGAAAGAAAAGAGTGAGCAGTATCATTTAATTTCGCTTTCCGCTATACAGATGATGTTCTCTCACTAAATAATTCAAAATTCGGTGACTATGTTGAACGCATCTATCCCATCGAATTTGAGATTAAGTATAAAATAGATACAGTAAAGTCTTCCTCATATTTTACTCACACCTAGAAATGGATAATGATGGTCGGTTGAAAACAAAATTTACGACAAAAGCGATGATTTCAGCTTTCCAATTATGATCTTTCCATTTCTATGTAGAAACATTCAGCAGCACCTGCATACGGAGTATATCTTCCAGTTGATAAGATACTCAAGGGCTTGTATTTCATATTATGATTTCCTCGATAGAGGTTGCTGCAAAAGGAACCTATTAAACCAATAGTTCCTAGTGGTGAAATTGAAATCGTGCCTTCGTTAATATAACGGACGTCATCACGAATTGGTAGACCGTTATGGAATGTCCATTTACAGATGTCAGCGAATATGTTCCAATTGTCGTAACTATAATCCTGCCCTTTTGAATGTGACTTACCGGATTAGACTTACCACCAGTTTTGTTACTAACATCGACACGACGGGTGCCACATGTGCAGCAGGATCTGCTTACCATTCCTGAGCACCTGAGATCAGCCCTAGTTTTGTTTTAAATGGATTCCTGTTGCTCTTGCTTTTATTGAGTGTTCTTCGTGTTTTCAAATGGTTGTGTTGTTTATACCGGTAACAGTCTCCTCTATCTTTTGTCATGAAAAACCTGTTTCAATTGTAAGATATCACATTCAGTCAAGTGTCAGGATTAGCAAATTTTACATGACCGTTGGTCTAGAATTTATCGAAGTCTTAGTGTTAGATAAGAGTCAATTACCAGTCCGCTATTGTCTGCTTCTAATCACTTTATATAACGTATCAACGTATTTTATAGGAGTAACACGACGGGTGTCACATGTATTGCTCAGTCTTTCATTTTCTATGTTGTGTTTATTGTTTTGTTTTTGTGTTTGTCTTTTCTTTTTAGCCATGGCGTTGTCAGTTTTATTTCTACTTATCAGTTTGAATGTCCTTTTGATATCCTTCGTCTCTCTTTAAGACATTTTATTTAAGCGTTTCGGAGAATAGCGGGAAAATGTTGTCTAAAGGAACGTTTTATATAGAGATATGTTTATGGCGGTTTGTCTGTAATTGCACACGTGGTTATGTGAACCAATGATTTGTGACTGTGTCATAAGTATTCTAATTTTGATGAGGTGAAAGGGTTTTATTTTCTTTGTGTTTCAAAATCATTCTAGCCGCAGACGTTCATCACTAAACTTGTTTTGGCGGGGTTTGGCATTCGAGACGTGCCTTACACTTGGCCCGTAACACAGGTTTTCATATCAATTACTTGATAAAGTTTTGTGGATTTCCTAGGCGGCGTTACGCTAAAGACGGATATAAACATACATTAATGAGATAAGGGCATTTTGTGCTTCATGGTTGCCATTGTTCATATGTGTATTTATTCTATTATATCTTAATGTATGCTTAAGCATTTGGAAACTCAAGAAAAGGTATTTAAAATTTCAAACAAAATTAAATGCGTCTTTGAATTACTAATTCATTTGGCATTTGTGACTAAGTACATAAGATATTCAATACTTTTGTTGTAGGAGCTCAAATAAGAGGGGCCTAAAGGTTGATAAGTGTTTGGTACTAATATAAATTTCCATTTCGTACTATGAACATCAAAATTATTTATTTTGTTAAAATATTTCCTTTCTCTATTGTAACTGTATACGTATACCTAACAACAAAATTATTTTATTTACCTGTGTTTAAAGTTATTGCAAATGGTTGATATTTTGTTCGAGCATATTGTTTTCTTAAATTGTTTAACATTTCATACCGATATAACATGTTACTTTTATTATTCTTCCTTAGTTTATTTATTTTGAATTTACATTGTATCATAGGTCAAATTTATTTGTTCAGTGTATGTTCAATGGTGTTAATATGTCCTTTGATTGAGTTAAGCTATTTCAGTTGATATTTTATAGTGTGTTTTCTATGTTGTGATGTTACACTATTGTTTCAGAAAAGGGTGAAGGTTTGGTACCATTAAAACGTTTAAACCCGCTGCATTTGTTTGCACCTGTCCTAAGTCAGGAATCTGATGTTCAGTAGTTGTCGGTTGTTGATGAGGTTCATAAGTGTTTCTCGTTTCTCGTTTTTAAATAGATTAGACCGTTGGTTTTCCCGTTTGAATGGTTTTACACTAGTAATTTTGGGGCCCTTTATAGCTTACTGTTCGGTGTGAGCCTAGGCTCCGTGTTGAAGACCGTACTTTGACCTATAATGGTTTACATTTATAAATTTTGACTTGGATGGAGAGTTGTCTCATTGGCACTCATACCACATCTTCTTATATCTATTGATAGAGGTAAATGAGCCACTCTTTCTCATGTTGAGATGGAATATGTTCGTTATTTGATTTAACGAGTTTAACAATCGAAACCCTGAAATATCGTCTGATGACAAGCACGGAAAATGGCGAAACTGAATTTCCAACATCGGACAATGATTTCTAATTATACAATATTCTTTCAATGGATTTTTAAATGCAATGTAGAACTTGTCAATTAAGACATTTCTTATCCCTTTTAAAATATGAAGTCACTTGAACGAAGAAGTTTGTCTGACGTATGAAAATTGAAAAAAGGCATGACAGGAGTTTAGAGAAAAAAGGCAGAATGGGCATCTTACCAAAAGAAAAGGCATGATGACTTTATGTAAAACAAGTCAGAATAAATTAATAACTAAGAAAGGCAGGACAGAATAGAGTGTAAAATAAAAAAGCAGGACTACATTTACATTGAGATTACATTTAAAGAAAATGCAGGACAACATTTTCATCCTAGCCACCCCCACCACTCCGTAAAAGTTTAATGATATCTCCCTAGTGTTGATCTCGACAACGAGCTTTGTAACCGCAGAGTAAAAGTCAATTGTGAGTCGGTGTGACTCTATCCACCACCAACACATAACCACAAGCTGAGTGAGGTGACTTTCTTGCTATAAGACGGCTAGAACTATTTTCGACCTTGTCGTCTTATTTTTAAAATTACGTCATAGAGTATCTGATCACTACAACGTTTTTACAAAATATTCGTTCTTGTGAAAACTAAGATTTGTTTAATTTTCAAATTTCATCGAGGTCTCTTCTCAGGATATAACGGTTATCTGTATGTTGGCTTTAAAGTCGACAAGATAACAGGTTAATGTATTTAAGTGAATTAAAGATTTGTTGCAATTCTAAAGTACAATGGTTAAATCAATCTTATCTTTGATGTCCCACATGGGCATCCCTAAAAATAAGAATCAAAAGTAATACCTAAGTGTTTATGACAGGAGACAATTCTACTACTTGATTTTGAAGTTCCATTTAATTTCATCTGAAGAAGAATTACAGGAGAATAATAGCATAGTAATTGTCTTGTTTGGATTAAAATCAATAAACCAATCCTTAGACCATGCTGAAATTTGTTCTAAATCGCTATTTAAGACATCCTCTAATGTGTAAGGACTATTACTTGAATAAGAAAGGGATGTTTCATCAGCACACAATCGAGTTAGACTTATCAAATTACCAACTATGTCATATACATGAATAAGGAATAGTAGGAACCTAATACAGAGCCTTGTGGAACTCCTGCATTAGTATTCTCAAAAGGCGAATATGAACTTGAAACAAAACGCTTTTGTAACTAATTAAGTGATTAAATACATTTTAAACACATTTTTTCAAATACTTTGCCCACTGCTGATAATAATGAATTTGGTTTATAATTGGAAATCAGTGATTTGTCTCCGGTTTTGAAAATAAATATATGCTCAAAGTCAACTCATTTTAAAGAAGTTTTGAAAATAAAATGGTTAAATGCATTATTTTTTTACATAAAGCACAAATAAATTTACATACATTATCAGTTCAAATTATCTTAAATACCCCAGTCCAGAGATACCGTGTATATTCGACTGAATATACCATATCGATAATTTTACATTCGTACTTGTTACGTAACAAGATCTCTGTCCAGGTAAAAGATCCAGCAGGTGGTGTATATTCTAAAGTGTTTATTGCCTTCCATTATACATCTGACGATGACATTTAGCTTTAGGGCCATTTTGTTTTCGCAAAGAAAAAAAAAATTAAAAAATATATATATAATATTCTGTTGAAAATCTTTTAAAGGCAAACTGATAAGCATAACGTCTTCGCAATTTCTTGTTCAAATCCAGGGACACAGATGTCAGAATGAATAAAAAACCACTAAATTCTTAAACAATATATTGTAAAATGGACACCAAGCACATTTTGATAGACTAGTGTACTGATAGATTTTCTTGTGTATTTTCTATGTTCTGGAAACTTCAACATCCCATCAACAATATTCAAATTAAAGTCCTAAGTTTTATAAATTAAAA